>CAJVQA010002200.1:0-22673 GCA_910591915.1 Cetraspora pellucida
TGCAGAGAGTTTAAATAGGCAAGACCCCTAGTTGGCTTGCAGGTATGGCAACTAGTGTAGAACTTATATAGTAATGTATAAGTGAACTACTTAAATTAGGCACCAAAAGTGCACATGTGACTAGTTGTAACCTTCAATGTAAGGTGAGCCCCTGGTGGCATGTTGTGTCCTAATATACTTGAATAAAAACATCACTACTTCCAAGATAGGGACTTAAAAAAAAAAAAAATAATAATAATAATAATTACTATTACCTACTTTTAGATTTAAATTGCATATTAAGTACTGGATGCTATTTTAACTCAAACAGAGTTGAGCAAATATGTATAATTAACATTTTAGCAACTATCTGTACTAGCTTTTTAGGAAAAAAAACTTTCAAACTTAAACTTAATGCTAACTACTTAGATTTTATTTACTCAACAACAATTAAATATCCTTCATGAATTCTACATAACTATCCTATTATCAATTTATTAAATTCTACTATTACAGAAGTTTTTAAATATAATAACTGTTTAAACAAACTTGAAAAAATTTTTTAATACAATTTGCTATATAAGGAATTTACTTTTTATACTAACAAATTAGTATCTAATATTGGAATTAAACAAAGCTCAATAGGCATTAAATGAGTTCAAATTGATAGTAACAACTAAGTCTTTTATAAATTTTTAGCTAAAATCTATTTTTGACTATCAGTTTATAAGACAGAGCTCTTTTCTATCTTATCTGCTATCTTATCTGTAATGCAATATTTCAAATCTATACTGACTTACAATTAGTTATATCTAAGTATTACAACTCTTTATATAGCTCAATAATTTTAATAAACTTTTTAAATTTAATACATAGCCTTTATAACATACATCTTTTAATATTATTAAATCCTTTAATTTAAATATCAACTTTTACAAAGTTCAAGCTATACAAATAATACCTTTAATAACATGGCTGACTCTTTAGCAAAACAATATACCTTCTCTCTGTTTTTAAACTTTTAATATACAAACATTTACAACCCTTTTCATATTTTACAATATGAACAAAATCTGTTGAGCTTTTTATCCAATACTTTATCAAAAATATTTGCAAAGCTTACATATTGGCAATGTGGTCCTCACAAATAAAAGCAATAAATAGTCTCATATTAATTACTATATAGACTGGCAATCAACATGGCTATATCTCAATTATAACCAAAAACCCTTATCTAACTTTACTAGTTTTAAACTCAATTAATTCAAAGTCTTTAAAATTAAAACTCTATTGAATAAACTACCAACATACTTTTTTTTTTACAACATATATCCAACTATCTTTACAAATACTAACTACTTTCGATATAATTTTCTTAACTCTCACTCATACTGGCTAACTTGTTTCAACTCTTCTCTTATAACAAACATTATTAATTTATCAATTCAGCATATTTTATTTAAAGCAAATCTTAATTTATCTACTAGTCAGCTTTATGAACTAATTTGAAAAATTCAAAAACATTTTTTATTTGACCAAATACTATTTTAACTAAATTCTTTTTATCTTGATCTTACTCTTAAAGGTCTTATACCCAAAGCCTTAATTAAAACAATTTATAACTACAATATACCAACTAAGATAGCTTCACAAATCATTATTCAAACACCTTGATATTAATGATCAAATTTATAACCAAATATGAAAACTATACTGTATTGACCTTTTTAACTGAAAAAAGAATAACAATATTACATCTCTTCAAACTTGTAATATTTACAATGCTTCACAACAGATACAACAAACTAGACATTATAAAAGATTATATACAAACTATACATACTCATATCTATGTGGAATAGCAGATCAATTACACTTATATTCTAATACTTGTTCACCAATTGAATAGGCTATTAGAAAAATTAATATATAGTTGACACTTTGGATTAATTATAACACATCTTATAATCATATTTTAACATTACAAATCTAGATAGACCTTGATTACTATAGTCAGTTTAGTTCACAAATAAAGTTGTCTAAGCATTAATTCTTGCATATAGTTTTTATTTTGTATTTTACAATCTTAGTATATCTTTAATATATAGTATATTAATATGTACAACTAAAATTACTAATAAAGATATAAGCAAGGCCTCACCTTAACACCAAAAAAAAAAAAACTAAAATTATTATTATAATAAAGATTTTTTTTGGTTAGAATTTTTTAATTTAAAATTACTTTAATATATAATAAATTTTAATATAAAATTTTAATATATTGAATTGTTTAAATTTTATAGCTTAATAAATAAGTTTTTAAACTTTTTACAAACAAGATTAATAATTTGAACATAAATTTTGTTTCTGTAACTTATTGAATTTATTAATTAAATGCAAAGCTTTATAGTAAAATCTAAGTATATATATAAATTTAAAATAAAACTTTTAAAAAAAGATCCAATTATAAAGTATAAGCATTATGCATAACAGTAATGTTACAAAAAGTTATAGTTATAAAAAGATTGCATATATAAGTTCTTAAAGTTAAATAGTATCAATATCTTTATATTTTTTAAATAGGTAATACTAATATTTTTACATCTAATTTGTAAGATATTTATTTAAAGAAATAATTAACAAATTATGTGAATTAGTTCTAATCTGAATTTAAAAAACAAAGAATAATGATTTTAGTATAATGATTGAATTGTTATTTTTTAAATAATAGATCTGAAGTTTAAATTTTACTAATAACAGAATTTTGAAAAATAATTCTTATTGACAACATAAAAAAAGCATTTGAAGTTATAACTATAATTTTGATTGTACTAAGATTAACTTTAGAAGTATGCAATATTATACAAATAAATTCAAAAAATATAAACTAAAATAAGAAACTAAATACTGACAACTTGGATGAAGTTTTTGAAATAGTAAATTGTAATTCTGATTGTATCAAGACTAATTTTGAAAATATATAATATTATACAAATAAATTTAAAAAATATATACTGAATAAGAAGTTCTAATTAAAAATTCTTTTTTTTTTTGTTTTTGCTAAGATTATTAGTTATTGGCAGCTACTGTCTTTATTGTGAATTCAATTATAATTATATAACTTGTACAAGGTTACCCATATACTACACTAGCAGATAGCATACAAGCTTTTGTATATCTATTTTAGATGCTGTCTAACCTAACTCTGACCTTTCTGTCTGTATATTTGTTAAGCTGTTATATATTTTAAAATATGTCATCTGACTGTAAGACTCTAGAGAGCCCTTTTGCTAACTAACTAACTATATTTAATCTTTGCTAACAGAGCTCACTCTTGTAAAGTTTACCTAAACCTCAGTACTAACTTTATAGTATATCCTTTGTACTTAGCTATATCTTGCTTTAAACCTTAGACTTTTAATCCAAATAGCTTAGAAAAACTGTATCATGTTTCTGGTACCTTAAAGGTCTGCCTCTTTAAGATCCTTTTTCTCTGATTCGAGACTTTCAGTAGTCTGATTAGTGGTACTTTTTACTCAAGATTTTTGCCCACCTAATGCTTTTCATATCAGTATTTATTTTTTAAGTCTAGCATTTACAGTAGTACTATTAAAGATCTGTGCTATCTCTTTACTCAGGTTTTCCAAGTAGACTCTGGCTTCTTAGTTCTACAGATTTATATAGCCACAAGAACTTATTTTGTATTGCACTGCCTGATGTCAGTTTGCATTCTTCTGTATAATTTTAACATTGCACAGATGCTTTATAACCTGCCAGTCATACTGATGTGATCATAGTTACAGGTATTTTATTTTAACTAATTGATAGAATGCTATACTATAATACTACTTGTGTATTATATAAGAGATTATCTAAATTTTCACTATCAGTAGGTTTTGAACTCACTACCTACCACTTGGGAGGTTGACAACTTATTTATTTCACTAAGTTACCACACTCCTTGCTTAAAAATTCTAAATTAAAAAGTAATACAATCTTCAATAAGATTATTTATAAAAATCTTGATTTAAAAAAAAAACCTAAAGCAGATAAGCTATATAAACAAGAATTTTTAGATAAAAGAGGCTCATCAATCTGATTAACTAATTGATTTAAGTATAAAGTTATATTATACAAAGCTAACTAGATTGGTAGTATAAAAGAACTTATAAAGGCATACAAAATACTAATAAAATTATAAAAAAATATTAGGATTGTTTAAACTCTATAAAGATATAATAATTTAATGATTAGTCCTAATTATAAATATTAGTTTTAGCTATAAAAAAATACAAAATTAGTTAAAAATTAGAATAACAAAAGGTTCTAATAGATTTAGTACAAGATTAAAAGTTTTTTATATAAGTGAACTGCTTTATAAACTTAGTAACCTTAGTATATTTATATTAGTAAATACTAAAATAATTAATAAAATAAATAGATATAAGAACCAGAATGTTTAAAAAAGAATTCACAAGTAGGTTTTAGATATAAAAACTAATATAGAACCTTTAAGTAAACTACTTAAATTAAACAATAATTAAAGTTATATGAGTAATTAATTGTATACTTTTCTTAAAATTGCTTCTTATAACTGTTATAATAGAATCATAAAGCTAAAATATATTATTAATAAAATTCTAAATTACAAATATTCACTTTAATATATAAAAAAAAAAATTTAAAAAACAAAAATTAATTAAAAAAATAACTTGAAAATAACTAAGATTAAAAATAATAAAAAAAACAATAAATACAAAATATTTATAATAAAGAATTAACTTGATTAAAATTAAAAAGCATCTTTAATACAGTTAAATGATCTTATTATAAAAAAAAATTCTTAAAAGTTAGTATATATTTTCTTGTATAAAAAAGAACATCAAATTAAATTTTGGTTATATCTTTATTATTAGAAAGATTTTTGGCATACAGTATACAAGGTTAAGGAAAATATGATAAATTATTACTTAAAAATACCAAAGTTATAAAAAGTTGCATTACAGAAGAGATAGAATGATTTGGCAAGGCTAAGGCATAAGTGCAAGGTCTTAGTTTATTACTATTTCAATTTTTATTATTACTACTATGACTATTACTAATTATTTTTTTTCTTTTTTTTTACTACTTACAAAAAAATATATTTTTATACAAAAAAGCACTTTACAAAAAAAACCGTATAGAAGTCCAAGATCAAATATTTTTTTACCAAACTCAATAGTTTTAAATCTGTTATTACAATTAAAACTTTAAATAATCTTCTATAGTACAAACAACTAGCTTAATCTGGCAAATTTATCTCAACAAATAGTTATAGTTTCTGATTCTGTATCATTATGTTATTGTTTTAGTTAGATAGTTTGGCTTTCAAGTTTTTAAAATACAATTGATACACAATAGTTGGCTTGTTTAAGGAGTATTCTTATTGTATAAAATATGAGTTAGGATAACATGAGGTTAAAGCAACTTTGGTATCTATTTTATTCTTAATAATATATAAGTTTTTTTATTTTTGCTAAAAGCATTGGTTATTAGTAGTTACTACTTTATTGTAATTTTAATTATAATTATATAACTTGTACAAGATAAGTATGCAATTAGCCATATATACAACTTTTGGCTATTTATTTAAGTAGTTTGCTTACAGGTTCTACACTAGCTGTCATATCTGTAATCTGCTAGAAAATTATCTAAATAAACACTTTGATTTTTATATTACATCTAACAAATAATACATAAGTTTTCACATAACTGAGTATTATTTAATCTAACTTTAACTTTTTTTTCTATATGTTTGTTAAGTTGTTATATATTTCAGAGTAAGTCATCTAACTGTAAGGCTCTAGAAAACTTTCTTGCTAACTAACTATTCAAATTTAGTCTTTGTTAATAGGACTTATTTTTGCAGAGTTTATTCAAACTCTAGTATTAACTTTATAGCATATCTCTAGTACTTATAGTATACTTTTGCTTTTGATATTAAACTTTTAATCCAGATAGTCTAAAAGAACTGTAATCTGTCTCTAATATATCAAGATAATAATATTTGATATCTATTTTATTGAACATATTAAAAAATTTTATACAAAAATTATTATTACTAGAATTAGTATTGTATTTTTTTAACATTTTATTTTTTTATTATACAATTATACAGTATTGCTCTATTTAACAACAATATATCTATACTAATTCATATACTAAATAATTTTATTGAAACTGCATTATGCAACTATAAACCAATTTGACTTTTATCTCAAAATATAAGCAAAACATATAATTTTGTTAATATTACTTTTTTCTAAAAGTCTTTACAGTGCTTTACTTTTTCTATTTTATTACAAATACTATTATTAATATATTTACTAGCTAACAAAATCAAGTTATCACAAACTTTAAACTTACTTTATTATATTATATATACAATAGCATTAACCAGAATGAAACTATTATTACTCTTTTATAAAAAATTTATTATGACCTACTTATCTTATATATTTATAATAATTTCAAAAATTATAATATACAAGTTTCTTGGTTAACTAATTTTAAACACCAAATATACAACAAACTTAACTCACATTGCTTAGTTCTTGTTTACATAAATGATACTTTTTGAATTGCATTCTTATAACAAAAACTATTACAAATTCTTTTTATAGCTAAATCATTTTTTAACATGACTAATATACAAATTAATACTTCTAAATCTATTCTTACAACTAATAATAAACAAATCAATTATATTTCTATTATATACAATAACCATTTTTTTAACTTTTATTTACTAAAGAAACTATTTAAATTTCTTAAGGGTAGGAGTAACGTAGATCATTTGTCATATGATGTTTCTAACAAATAAAATTTTTATATATAAAAAAAAAAATATATTACTAATAAAACTTTTCAGTATTATATTCAATTGTTACCAAAATTTAATAGTATATAAATCTATATCTTCTAATTATTTTGATAAAATTTTATAATTTATTTTATTTAAAAAAAAATACTTTATATATTACTAAGTTTGCCTGGGTCAGCTTATAAGTTTCCTGGGTCACACAAGATTTATATAGAAAATTCGTGTAATATAAATCAAATTTTATATGTAAATCATATGATATCATATGATTTGTTATAAAATTACTAGTAAAAATGATCTACGTCACCCCTATCCTTAAATATTAGTTTATATTTAACAATAAACAAACCAAACAAACCAAACTTATTACTACTGAATTATTATATCTTATTAAAATTGCAAGCATCAAGCAAATTACTAATATATATAAATATTATATTATCAATACTATTATTATTTTTGCAATCAAATATTAATTTTATAACATTGTTATTAACTAAAATATATGCAACAAAATTTTTACAAATTATATAAAACTTATTAAAAACAAAGCCAAACTCAGTTGCACTATTTTTACTAGTATATTACTTCATTACTAACTATATAATATTTGTAATATATAGGATATCCAATTATAACATTATATTACAAACTTTATCAAAAGACTTAATTTCTTTGATCTTTTGAAAATAAGTACTCATATTAGGATTTAACAACTTCAGAATAACTTGTAGCCATCTACTAATATTTTGATATATAATAATTTTATTATTAATAAACCTAACAAATATATTGTTAGCTTTAAAATTATTTAACTTTTTAAATACTTTAATATAATATTTATATCTAATCCAATATACAATATTCATATATTATTCAAGAAGATTTTTTTTTTTTTATTAAACTAGCTTTTTTTGGAGCTGAAGCTTTTTATTCAGTATAGTCAGAATATAGAGACTCACGACCAAGGCCTCAAAAGAGTCACCTTACATTAGAGAGTACAACTAGTCACATATACACTTTTGGTGTCTAATTAAGTAGTCCACCAATAGTTCTACACTAGCTGCCATACCTGCAACTCAACTAAGGGTGTTGCTTATTTAAACCCTCTATACTGCAACCCTTACTGTATCACTAGATCATCTTTGCTATGTAAGTCAGTCGAGAAGGTCTAGATGCTTACTCGTATCCTTAGGACCCCATACTTTATTTTATGCAGTGTATCCTTAGAAGCATCATTACTAGAGCCTTCCATGTCCCATACACAGCTAACCTAGTTTTATGTAATATGCTATAGTTACCTAACACTTGCAGTCAGTGCTAATCTTAAACCACTACATTACACTATTTCTACCCTTGTAAAGTTCACCCAAACCCTAGTACCTATCTTTCTGACATCTTTTCCATCATCCTCTACTAGCTGCAACTCAGAACCATCGATCTCAGTTCAGACTACCAATCCAGATGGCCCAGTATAGTATACCTTAGTATTCTTTTTCTTCGGCGAATCCGGTGACCTGGTTGGTCATATGCTTCTCTACACATCTTGACATCTGGTTTTAATCTTCAGTTCTTATGAAGGTGTTTCATGGGCTTCCATCAGTCCGACAGCACTGTTGAAAGTTTGTGCTACCTCTTTACTCAGAAATTTCTAAGTAAGATTCCATCTCCTCGTTTCCTTAGTCTTCTATGCCCGGTGGTCTTATCATGGGTTTGCACTGAAGTTTTATGCAATACTGGTTATTAACATTCCTCTATGTACATGTACCGTGTAATGTTACACTTCACATAAATGCCTCGAGCTCCCAATGTCGGTAGGACCCCGACTTGATGTACCTGGGTTACAGCTGCATAAGGCCAACTGATCGACAGAAGACAGTTTCTGTATCACAGATATAATTTCCTAATTTCATCATAGGTAGGATTTAAACCTTAGACCTGCTACTTGGAGGGTGACAACCCAACCACTACACTAGGATCGCCATTCTCTTTATTCAAGAAGATTTATTTCATTTGAATTACTATATTTATCATATTTAAAATATTTAATATTCAAAAACAACTTAGATATTATTGTATTTTTTATTTAAACCAACTTACTATATTTGATAACTTATATTTCTTAGATTAAAAACATATATCTGCATATATAAACAAATTTTAAAAGCAAACAACTATTTTTGTTTAACTATTTAAAAGACCAAACTACAAGTCACTCATATAGTTATATTCTTTATTAATATTTATACTTATCTTTACAAACTATTATAGTTATTTAACTAAATACTTCTTTTTATTCAAAAAACTATGGTTTATTATAGTATTTAATAATTAAATTATTACTAAAAAAAACCAGAAGACAATCTTCTTTTTCAAAAACTATTTTTATTACTTATTAGTAATGCTATATAGAATCACAATTTACTTATCTCTATTCATTTTTATCTATTTAATTATAAGCATGTTCAGGCTGCTTTCTTAACTTCTATACAATTGCTAATAAATATATAATTAATATTTTTAGGGGTGTGGCAACCTAGTGAAATAGTCAGGTTGTCAACCCTCTAAGTGGTAGATTAGGTGTTCAAATCCCATTAATGATAAAAATTTAAATAATTACCTATGTAATATTTGTATTATAGCAACTGTTACTAATGATTAAATTAGGATATCTGTAATAGTGATCGTACCAGCATGACTGGCAGGTCATAGGGTATGTTGAAGTTATACAGAGAAATGCAAGCTGACAACTGGGTAGTGCAAATACTAGATAAGTCCTTGTAACTATATAAATTTGTTAAAATTAGATAACAAAAAGTCTATTTAGAAAAATTTGAATAGAAAGATAGCCAGATCTTTGATAGTATTACTGTAAAGACTAGCTCAGAAAAATAAATACTCAGATCTTAGTAACTGAATAGGCAAGAAACTCTAGATTGAAAGTCTCAGAAGTACTATCAACTAGGCTGCTAAAATGAATCTAAGAAAAAAATATTAGGCTGATCTAATATACTGATGAACTAATCATAGTTCTATATAGGCTATCTAGATTAGGAGTCTGGTAAAATTTAAGAGTATACTAAAGTACTAGGGTTATGCTATGAAGTAGATGCTAGGGTCTGAGTGAACTCTACAAAAGCATAGCAGTTTAATGGTTAAGCCCTGACTGCAAATATTAGTTCTGCTATAGTAATACTTAGATTAGCTGTAAAAATAAATACAGAAGGCTCTAAGTATTTACTTTAAAGATAAATTAGTTTTAAAGTTGAGATAATGATCTGGGCATTTGGATATGACCCAGTGAGTTAATACAGATTACAGGTTCAAAAGGTTTAAAATGAAACATCCAAGCAAAGATGTTAGGTATGACAATTGATAAAAAATCTTCAGACAGACTTCTTAAATAGGTAATATAGAAAAGTAATACATGTAGCTAATTGTATACTCTCTTGTAGTAGTTTATTGAATCACAATACTAATAAGTAATTAATAAAAGTTAAAAGACCAAAAAGGTCACCTTAATACCAAAAAAAAATAATTAATTAATATTTTTATTAATCTTTTTACAAGGTTTTTTTGATTAAGTTAGTATATATAACAAAGCTTTTAACTTCAATATTAATCATCTTGATTTTATATACTCTATTGCAATTTGATATTTTACTTAAATTTCTAATCCTTTTAATATTAATATTACAACATACTTAATTCCAACTATCTTTAAATCTGGTATTTTAACAAATAACTTCTAACAAATTACTAACAACAATATACAATTATTAAAACTTTACTTTTATATAAATGACTTAATTGTTAACCTAAATATCTTACAATGCTCTATAAGCATTAAATAAATTTAAATCTTAAACAACATTATACTGCACATATTTTAAACCCAAATAAGATATTGGTTTTGCTTATTTACATTAAAGCTTATTGCTATTTTATTAGTTCTTATTACTGTTTTTAAAAGCTATATTATACATATATATACTGACTTACAGTCTGTAATCTTTACATATTACAGTTTTTTAAACTCAACTCATATTCCATCTTTTATATACATTATACTTCTCATTATGGAATACATTTATTTTTATTTTTTTTATTAATATAATATTAAATAAAAAAAATAATAATATATAAATATACTAATTAGATATAATATATAAATAAAAAAATTATTTCTAAACTACACTATTGTTATTATAAATATCTAACTACATTTAGTATAATATTATTCTCTTATTTTTTATTATTAACTAAATCAACTATTGTTTATATTTAACTACAAAAAAGGTAAAAGAAATTCTTAAAATTGTTAAATTAATAAAAACAACTATATATAATAAAATTTTAAGAAAAAAATTTAAAAATAAAAGATTCTATATTGGTATTAAAAGTAAAAGTAGTATTATTAAGTTTAATAATTTTAAAATAGCAAAAGTAAAGATTTTTTTCTTTTTGTTAAAGCAGCAATTTCTTATACTAATTTTTATTTATATTGTTTAATATTTCAGATTTGTCAAATAGTAAAATTAAACTAGTTAAGCAATAAGTTTAATAAAGAAATAAGAAAATTTTTAGTTGATTTTTTTAAAATAAGCTGTAGTTATTTATAATAATTTGAAATTAATATGCTCTAAATAAGTAATAGTAATATATTGTTTGCATTAAAGTTTGAAAAAGAATTATATAAATTAAGAATTTGTGTTATTGTATATGATGATGTTTTTAATAAGTTTAATGAGTTTAGAGTATTAATAATTTATTAATAAGAATATCATATAAGTTGTATAAATAAAGAAAAAATTACAATAAATATTTAGTATTTTCATATTAATTATAATATAAGCAGTTTGAAGTTAAGTAAAAAGTAAAATAACAAGTATTTAAATTAAATATTATTAGTAAGTTGTTAAGCAGTATTTTGTTTCTAAAGAAATATAGATTAAAATTGGAGTTTTGAAAATTAATAATCTTAATTAATAGTTAAATATTTATATTAGAAAGATTTTTTAATAGTTTAAGTTAAAGAAGTTTATTAAATGTTTGAATTAAAAATAAATTTTATAGAATTTATATTATTTGTATGTAATTGGGATTTGATTTTAAGTAAAAAAAGTAAAAAGATAAAAGTGATCAAAATTAAGTTTAAATCAGTTTTGTTAGCTTTACATTTAGCTAAGACATCAATTATATTATGTAAAATACTATTTGAATGAGATTTAATCTTGTGTATAGTGTAGTTGATATTTGTATATTTAGCTAAAAAGTTTAGAATATAAATAATATTCTAATTATTTGTTTAGTTTATAAGTTATAATTATAGAATATTAACTATATAAAAGTTTAAATAGTAAATAAACTATCAAAATAAATATAAATTTGGTAATTAGAAGATAAAATAAAAAAAAAGAGAAATAAGAGCTACTAATTCTGCTTTTATAAAGTTAAATGCATAAATTATAAAGATATTAAATTTGATTTATATATTATTTTTGAATATTTAATAGAAATATTGTATGTTTATAAGTTTATTATTAAGGCATTAGTATAGAAATATAGATTGTTTGAGTCAAAAAATAATAAACTTTTTGTTTAGACAAATAAGTTGAGAATACACTTATTAACTTTACTAAATTATACAATATTTATATTATATTTTACAAAGTTACTACTTACTAAAATAATCAATATAATAAGCTTGCAAATTAACTTATATACAATTGTTACAATTTGTTATATTTTACTTTTATATCTTATAATATCTATAATTTTGTATATACTTTAAACTTTAAAACTTTTTTCTTAAAACTACTTATTTATTACAGTATTTATACAATATATTATATAATATTTATTTATTATAAATTACACAAAATAGGATGTGACAAAGGTATGCAAAAAACTGAGTTAATGATAATCAGACCTAATATATTAGGAAGACTACAGTATCTTTCACAGCTATGTAAGCTGAGCTTAAAATGGTGAGTAACCTTGCAAAAACATCTTATTACTTCTTGGATTCCAATTCTTTATCTAACTTCAAGAACCTCTTTTGCTATAATATTTTTTTAATTAATCATAATCTTTCAACCTTACTATCTAAACAAACACTACTATCTTTTATTTAACATTTAAAAAATAATTTCTTTAACAAATCTTTTAAAATCTCTATTAATAATACACTTACTGAAACACATATCTATAAAAATTCAAAATATAAACTTCTACTTAATCATATATTTTTTTTAAGTTCACATTATCATCTATACAATAACCTTCCTATTAAATCATATTTCAGATACTCAACTTCTTATACTATTTCAGATAATATTTTCTTTAATACATATAATAATAATAATTCAAATCATATTATTCTTAATTTACATAACTCTAACTTTACAACTACTAATAATATACCTCTTCTATAAACAATTTTCTTACCTATTATTTTAATTCTTATAAAAATTAGTTCTCTAAACATTAATGGTCTACTTCAATACTCAAAAAAACTCTCACTTATTGACATAATTAATCAATATAATTTTGATATTTTTGGATTATCAGAAATATACCTAACTTTAAAAGAAGAAAAATATATTAACAAAGACCTTCAAAACTATAACAGCTTCTGAAGTTCTTATGAAAATTCTCATCAAGCAGATGTTGGAATTTTTATACATAATAGAATCTCCAAATATGTAACTAGAACACACAACTATAATAGTTATATAATTGGTCTTGATTTATATTTCAAACACAATTCTTTAAATTTATCTTTCAATAGCAGAAAAAAAATAATTACATTCTGAAATCCAAGAACAAATTATCTAACTTTGTAACAACTCCAACTATTAACTAATAATATTTGGTAATTTTAATAGTGTTCCTAATCTATGTTTGAATAGAAATTCTTCTAAAAACACCTTTATTTCAGAATCTCAAATTCTCAAATATCTAATTAGTTATTAATTCAAAGATATATATTAACTTTTTTTTTCTTTAACTCACAACTTTACTTTTATTTACTCATTTCCAAACAGTAGAATTGACCAAATATAAACAAATCTAAGCATATCTTAAATTGACTATACTGATATTCTTGAGAATATCTTATCTGAATCTGATCACAAAATTATTACTTTCGATATATTTATAACTATTAATAAAACAAAATCTACCAAACAACATACAAGGAAAAACTTTCTTTGAAAAAACTGTTCTAAAAAAAACCTAGAAAACTACTTCTACTAAACATTACAAAGTCTCACACAAATTCAAACTAAAATATCAAATATTACAAATCAAATGAACTTAATCTAGTTTAGAACAAAATACTTAAAACACTTTTCAAAACTGCTACTAAAAACATTTTTTATAAAAAAATCAAAACTACTTATGAAATCAAATCAAATAAAATACTTAAACATCATTCACTCTATTATAGATACAAACAAATACAATATCTTAAAAATCATTTACAATCCCCAAATCTTTATAATTTTTTTCATGAATATATTACTAAATATTCTGACAATTTTATTATTTGATCTTAAACTTCTAATAATCTTCAATCTACTATTAAACAAGAATTTATTTAAATTAAATTAGCACTTAATACTTATTACCAACAACAAACTCAAAAAAAAATTCAACAAAAAATCGAAGACTGTAATCAACTCTTTTACTCATAATCAAAAAAATTCTTCAAAAAAATTCTTGAAAAATACAATAGTATACATATTGACAGATTACTAAATCATAACATCTTATTAACAGAAGAAGATCAAATTAAACAAGCTATCTACACTTATTTTTCTAAATACTTTAATAAAAAACTTTTTTAACAAATTCAACTCAATTCTGAATATTATGAACTTTATTAACCCCATCCTGAATTTGAATCATACTATCAGAACTTATTTTATAATATCTCTGATGATGAATGGCAAAATACTATTCAAAACTTTCTCTCCAAAAAGCCATTGGACCTCTTGAAACCAACTATAAACATATTAAATATGTTGGCTTTTCTGGCCAAATCTCTCTTAAACTATTTATTAACAAATGCTTTCAATTTCAAAAAATTTTATCAAATTGAAAAACATCTAACATCTTTCTTATTCCAAAAAATCTTTATAGGACTTACACTTAATCAAGTTCAATCTATCTTAATTATAGAACCTATAAAAAGATATTTTACAAAACTCTTTATACAAAGACTTGACAACATCATTAATACAAACAACCTTCTCTCTAATCTTAACTTTGTAGCTACCAAAAACTTATCAACACACATTTCAATTCAAATCCTTAACAATACTATTGAACATTACAAACACTTTAACAAAGAAGTATAAATAATATTTCAAGACATGTTCAAAGTTTTTGATAAAATTAACATATCTTGACTTCAAGATACTTGTAAAAGAATTGGTATTCTTTTACAAGAAATTCAACTTATTACTAAACTTTATACAAACCAACAAGTAAGAATTATTACTGCATATGGTTTTACATCATCTGTTTATATTAAATCAAGAATTGAACAAAGTAAAACCTATTTATCTTTACTTTGAAAAATTTACTATGATCTTATTCTTATCTTCATTTATAACAAATATAACAATCATCTACTCAAAATTACCTTTTTTTCACCTCTTAATATCATTTCAAACATTCTATCATCTTCTATAATAATACCTTTTATGGCCTTTATGAATAATACTGTTTGGCACAGTGAAAGTTCTGAATCTCTTCAAAGTATTCTTAATGATACTCAAAAACTTTACAATTTAAATAATATTAAAATTAATCTGATCAAATCTAACCTCCTACATATTTTTTAAAACAAAAACAAACTAAACCTTACTATACCAAATCTTTACTATAATAATTAAATAATACCTTTATATAAGCCTCATAAAACTATATGATACCTTAGTATCTATTTTAATAGAAATGGCTTAACTGAACCAACATATGAGATGCTCCAAAACAAAATCAAAAACTTTTTTGCTCTAATTAAATTCAAAAAACTTACATCTAAACAAATCTCTATTTTCTTTAATATAATACTACAATCATCTTTAGAATATTTATTACAAATCTTGTTAATTTCAAAAACATAATAACAAAAACTCTTATATCTATTCTTTATTACAACAAAAAAAATGCTTCATCTGATAAAAAATACATTCAATATTCTTTTTACTAATTCATTATTATTTAAACTTCTAACTCTTTAACATCTAACTCAAAAAGTAGCAATATTTATAATAGAACACATTCTTTATTCTACTTCTTTTCTCAAACAAATTGATATAGTCAGAATTAAAAATTGGCTAACTAAAATATGGCAACCTTTCTTTTTTCCAAATACTGCTTCTAAGTTTTCATTAAAAACAAAAAACTTTACATTTATCTTTTAATTTTTACTTTTAAATAACTTCAATATTTTTCTTTTATTTAATAACTTACTAAATTTACTATCAGTTAATATTCCTACATCTACAAAAACAATATATGATATTCTTCTATCTAATAATTCTTATTCACTAATTAACAGTCTTCAAAACAATAAAATACTCTTTATTAAACAACTTACAATAGCTGACAATTTACATATCCTTCTATAGAACAACATATATATATATATTAAAAAATCTACTCATGAACCTACTCTATCCTAGTTTACTAAACTTTCTAATCTTATTCAAAACAATACAATTTCTCAAACATGGTCACATCTTAATTTACCCAATATTAATACCTTTATTAATTTTTTTAACACAATTACTCCTTATTACTTATTACTATTAAATAAATAGTCTATTGTTTTTTATAACTCACAAATTCTCTTTATAAAAAATTTATTTAACTTTTTTTTCTTTTATAACATCTTCTTTGGTTTAATATCTCTAATTTCTACTAACTTATCTACATCAATATTTCAAACTTCTATTAATATTTTTTATATTAAATCACTAAAAAAGAATAACAACTATTTATTTTATATTGATAATCATGAAATTTATGCACTTATTAATATTTAACAACATGCAATTTCAACTTTGATATTATCTCAATTACCAACTATTTATATTCCTAATACAGAAATTCAAATAATCCAAAAAAACATATCTTTCTCTTATTACTAAAACCAACTTACTAATCTATTCCTATTAACTAAAAACCTCTTAAATAACACTTATTTTTATACAAATGCTTTAATTATTAATGCACAAACACCACATCCAAAAATTGGTATTGGATGGATCTCTGAACATAATGCTCAAATCAAATTTAACTGTACAAGATTTTCATATCCTGACTCTATTCAGACAGAACTTGAAGCAATTGTCTATCTTCTACTTATTTTCTCAATAAACTCACAAAGCAATATATATCTTAACAATCTATTAGTCCTAAAAAACATTCAATTATTTTCTTTCTTTCACAAATTCTTATATATTAAAAACTGGGATATTTTATTTATTATCTACCATTTTATTCAAATAAAATTTCTCAAAATCTCTTTTTATAAAGTTAAATCTCACTCTAATAATTCTTTTCATAATTAAGCTGATCTCTTAGCTAAACAAAATATCTCTAAACACTTAATTAAATCCAACTTTACTACATTACTTCCTGATCATTTTAAATGGCATGACTACACAATATTTACTAAAACCTGACTATTCTTACAAAACACAATTACTATATAATTACTTCTCTTTTGGTTACAACTTAAATTCTTTCAAAAAGTATTTTCTATTAAATGGTCAACAAACATTGATATTATTAATTTCCTAAATAATGATCAAAATTTCTATATTTTTTGTCTTAAAATTATTAATAACAACCTACCTACTATGCAAAACCTTAATTTACAATATCTACATTTATATACTACTCCAAATTGTGTCTATTGTCAAACTTCTGAAGATATATTATATCTTTTTACATGTTCTAAACAAAAATATAATCTTCAACAAATTCTTTAAACTCTAATTTCAAATACTACTTAACAATTAAATATTTTTTTCTGAACTTTCAGATAAAATCTATATTATTTTGTCACAATAAACAAACACTTCACTACACTTTCACTTTTTTAATCTTATCAAAAATCTCTTCTCTATATCTTATTATAACAATGTTAAAATATTACTTTATAAAACAACATCATTCTTTTTTATAGCTTTATCAAATGCTACTTTAAATTGGTTTTACCAACATATATGACTATTATGTAACATTTTTCACAACAATAGAAAAAAGCTTACAATATAACTAAAAAATCTAAACAGTTAAAAATATATTCTTTAACTCTACCTTCTTAATTTAATTTCAATACTACCAATACATCTACTATAAATTTAACTATATCTATTAAAAACTGATTAATTCTAGGCTATACACTTACTAACTGTATTTACTAAATGCCAAGACTATCATCTTAGGTTTCCTCCAACCTTTCTATGCTTAAAATTAATTTGAAATAATTAATAATAGTGTTATATAGAAATGGAAGTGTAATGTTACATTGGATGTCTTAAATAAGTAGCACAAATATAGTTTAGAAATCTTTAATATAATTACTTTTATTATCTAATAAAGTTTCTATTTTGGTATAACAAAAAAAAAAGAATGTGATAAGGGGTATGATAACCTAGTGAAGTAGTTAGGTTGTTAACCTTTAAATGATAAGTTGGATATTCAAATCCTATTAACAACAAAAATTTGGATAATTATCTATATAATATTTATATTACAGCAACTGTTACTAATAATTAGGTTAGAATACCTGTAATAGCAATCACACTAGCATAACTGGCAGGTCATAGGGTATTTATGCAATATCAAAGTTATACAGAGAAATGCAAACTAACAAATCAAGTAGTGCAACATTAGATAAGTCTTTGTAATTATGTAAATCTATTGAAATTGGATAACAAAAAGTCTATTTAGAAAGATCTAAATAGAGAAATAGCTAAATCTTCAATGACTCTACTATAAAAACTAGTCTAAGAAAATGAATACCAAGATAAAAGTAGTAGCTGAACAGAAAAGAACCTTCAAGTTGGGAGTTTCAGAAGTATCACCAACTAGGCCATTAGCATGAACTAAAAAAAAAAATATCAGATTAACCTAATATACTGATGAACTAATTATAGTTTTATCTGAATTAGAAGTTTGATAAAAAGACAGATAAAAAAGCAGAGGCATACTAAAGTATTAGAGTTATACTGTAAAGTAGATGCTGAGATCTAAGTAAACTTTACAAGAGCATAGCAATTTAATAGTTAAGCTCTAACTCCAAGTGTTGGTTCTACTATAGCAATATCTAGATCAGCTATAAAAATAGGTACAGAAAGCTTTGAGAAGTTTATCTTAAAGATAAAATAGTTCTAAGGTTAAGATAATGATCTGGGCATCAAATATGACTTAGTGAAGTTAACAAGTTTGCAGGTTTAAAGAGTTTAAAGTAAAATATTTAAGCAAAAATATTAGATACAGCAATTAGTGAAGAACTTTTAGGCAAACTCCTTAGATAGGTAATATAAAAAGGTTATACATATAGTCAATTATATGCTCTTTCAGTAGTGGTTTACTGAACCACATTTACTATCATTAAATAAAGTCAAAAGATTCAAGAGGTTATCTTAATACCAAAAAATAAAAAATAAATAAGGTGTGATAACCTAGTAAAGTAAATAGGTTGTTAACTCTCAAGTAGCAGATTTAAGATTCAATTCTTATAGACAATAAAATTTAAAAATTATGTCTGTGTTACAGTAACTGTCTCTTGCTGATTGGTTAAATTTTGGACATTTGTAATCTTAGATACACCAATTTAGGTCTTATCTAATTTTGGAAGCTTAGAGCATTTATATGAAATGTAATATTATATATATATAGAGGAATATGAAAAACTAGTATCATATAAGGCTTTAGTGCAAACCTGTGATAAGACTACCAAGCATAGAAGGCTAAGAAACTAAAAAGACAAAAACCTACTTAGAAATCTTAAGTAAAAAAATAGCACAAACTTTCAATAATACTGTTGAACTGATAGAAGCTTATGAAACATCTTTATAAAAATTATCAAATAAATCAAATAACAGATATGTGGAAGAAGCATATATACCAACCAGGCTATTAGAATTGTTGAAGAAAAAAAATACATAAGTATACTATACTAGGCCATCTAAATTGAAAGTCTGAGAAGTCTGTTAGTTTTGAGTTGCAGCTAATAGAGAATGATGATGAAGAAGTCAGAAAAATAAATATTAGGATTTGAGTAAACTTTACAAGAATAATAGTAGTTTAATGAATAACCTTAACCACAAATGTTGGTCTTAGCCATAGTGTTAAACCAGGTTAGCAGTAAAAAGAAAATATTGCTCACTCTGATAAATTTATCTCAAGAATAAAAATAGTCTAAGAATTATAGTTCTATAGTTAAAAGTAAAATAGATCTAGATTTGTGATCTAGTAAAATTAATACCAAGATCAGATTAGAGGATTTAAATAAAACATTTAAGCAGAGAATCTTTAGGTGGACTTTTTAAATAGATAATATAAAAAAGTTATATATATAGCTAGTTGTACATTTATTTGATAATTCAATATAGATATGTCTATATAAAACATATACCTGATATAAGTATTAATAAAAAGCTAGGACCAAAGAGGTTATCTTAATACTGAAAAAAAAATAGATTAACAAAATTGTTTTTAAAAATAACACAAAATTCTTAATCAATTTTATTATCAAGCTACTTGACTATATAAGATCTTTGCTAAAAATTTTTTTTCTAAAAATAGATTTATTATGATTTTTCTAATTAAATTCTTGTATAATAATGGCTCTAAGGATGATTTTTTTAGCAAAAATTCTATATATTAATAATAATTAAAAAATTCTAAACTTTTTATACAACTTTCAGTTCTTTACTTTTAAATTTATCAAAATTAAAATTTTATTAAATAATCTTTCTACTTTACATATTTATATAAATAATATTATTTATATTTATCTATTTGTTATTAATACTACTAAATTAGTTCTTATCTTTATTGAACAATTTGTTTATCTAATCAATTACTATACAGTCTTATAGATATTTTATTGCAACATACTCTTAATACTAAAATACCTAATATTACATTAAACACTATAGCCAATTTATATAATTAAATTAAGTTATTAAGTAGTATAATTATTCACATTATATTAGATATATTCTCAATTTTCTCAACTCTAATAGATTTAATATCAAATAAACTTATTAATACTATTACAAATTTGTTATCTAAAAAAGTAGTTATAATACTTATTATAAAGTTTTTGCTTTATTTTAAATAATAATTTTATTACAAAATCTGTATTTTTTATTGTATTACAAGATCTATAACTCAATATAACTTATTATTAAATACTGTTTCATTTTCATTATATTCTCTTTCATTCAATTTTATTAGTTCAAAAATAAACTCTTGATATATTTAATAAATCAAATATTAAACTAATCTTCTATATATAATTACTAATATTCAAATCTAAATAAGTTTTAATCACTTTTGTTAGTTTTTTTTTTTTTTTTTTTTTAAGGTGACCCCTTTGGTTTTTTGACTTTTATTAATTACTTATCAGTATTGTGATTCAATGAACTACTACAGAAGAGTATACAATTGGCTACATATATAACTTTTTTATATTACCTATTTAAGAAGTCTGCCCGAAGGTTCCTTACCAATTGCTGTACCTAACACCTCTGCTTGGATGTTTTACTTTAAATTCTCTAAATCTGTAATCTGTATTAATATCACTAGATTATACCCAGATGCCCAGATTATCATCTCAATCTTAGGACTAATTTATCCTCAAGATAAACCTCTTAGAGCCTTCTGTACCCATTTTTATAGCTGATCTAGATATTACTATAGCAGAACTAATATTTGTGGTCAGAGCTAATTATTAAACTACTATGTTCTTGTAGAGTTCACTTAGACCTTAGCATCTACTTCATAGCATAACTCCAGTACTTTAGTATACTCTTGCCTTTTTACTTGCCTTTTTACTAAACTCCCAATTCAGATAGCTTGTGTAGACTTATAACTAGTTCATCAGTATATCAAGTTGGCCTGATATTCTTTTTCTCTGATTTGTTCTGGCAGCCTGGTTGGTGATATCTTCAAAACTTTCAACTTGGAGGTTCTTGTCTGTCTAGCTATTATGACTAGGTACTATAACCTTAGTATCCATTTTCCCAAGCTAGCCTTTACAGTAGGTTATCAAAGATCTAGCTACCTTTCTATTTAGATCTTTCTAAATGGACTTCTTGTTATCCAATTTCAATGTATTTACATGGTCACAAAGACTTATTTAGTATTTGCACTGCTTGATTTATCAGTTTGCATTCCTTTGTGTAATGTCATACTTATACAGATGCCTCATGACCTGCCAGTTATGCTAGTGTAACAGTCATTACAGATATTCTAATCCAATTATTAGTAACAGTTGCCATAATACGAATATTATATAGGTGATTATCCAAATTTTTCACCATCAATAGGATTTGAACACCTAATCTACCACTTGAAAGGTTGACAACCTGACCACTTCACTAGGTTACCACATCCTCTTTTGTTAGTTTAAATTACAAATAAATTAGTTTAAATTTATATTTTTTCTATAATATTTAAAAGTAAAATTATACTTTAAAAGGTGTGGCGATTTAGTGAAGTGGATAAGTTGTCAACCCTCCACGTGGTAGGTTGGGAGTTCAAAACCCACTGACGGCGAAAATTTGGAAAA
>CAJVQA010002201.1:0-22673 GCA_910591915.1 Cetraspora pellucida
TTCTTTGTAAAAACTTCAATTGAATTTCAATAAAGTTAAAGGCATGGCCTCACCGTTAATATTTAAAAAAAAAAAATAAATAAGACCTTATCTTAATAACAAAATAAAATAAAGGGAAAATCTATTTGATGCCTATGGCAATTTTGCCTATATATTAGATAATCGCTATGTAACACAAATTTTTGATCATATATCGTTCGTAATAGAATCTACATATTATTACGTGTTAATGTCCTCTTATATAAATATGCATTAATGATACATTTTATTAAATCATACACGGTCAAGAAAATTTTTTTACCATAAGAATTGCCAGTTCATTATAAAGAGAGTTGGCCATATATTTTTTAAATACTTTTATAAAAAGTCTGCATTGGTCGACATTGTAACCTTGGAATACCTTGCCAGAAGTAACCATTAAATTTTTTTTAATAATGTAAGCTGAGTTTATAGAATTATAGCATATAAAGAAACTACAATTAATTTTTATCTTTATTTTTAAAAAAGGCAACTTTTTTTATCTATTTATCTTTATTCTGTTATAGATATGACTATAATACTATTGAAGTTAATGAAGCTATGTTTAATATGAACTTTTTAGGTGATGAGCCTAATTTTAATATGTAACTTTTGAATAACAAACCTAATATGGAGCCTAATAATGAACCTAATATGAAGCCTAATAATGAACCTGATATGAAGTCTAATAACAAACCTGATATGGAGCCTAGTAATGAATCCGATATAGAGCCTAATAACGAATCTGATATAGAGCCTGTGGAATCTAATATAGAGCCTATGGAAACTAATCTTGACTGTAATGATGAAAGTAGTGATGAAAGTAGTGGCTGGAGTTCAGATGAAGATATTTCATAAATAAGTCCTCTGAATTTACATACTGAGATAACATTTTCTTCATGGACTATCGTTAACAAATCAATAAAAGCTTTTGCTTATCATAATGGTTTTAGTATTCAAAAGTATCATTTTGAAAAGTCAAATGAAAAATGTATTAGACGCACATATTTGTGTTGACACTCCTCTATATATAAGCCTGTAAAAGATAAAAGTTTAGAAAAACAAAGAAACAAAAGTTCTGCTCAGATTGACTTTCCTTAGAAAATTCATATTCGATTTCAAAAAAAGAGTCGTGATTTAAGGGTTTCCTCATTTGTTAATAAGCATGAAAGCCATCTTTTAACTTCAGTAAATTGCCAATTTGCACCTTAATATCGACATTTAACTCAAGAAATTTCTAAAGACATTAAATTTTATACTCAAGAGGGTCACTTAGGAGCAACTGACTAATATCACTTATTAAAGGCTTCATATCCTCACCATACTTTACACAAGAAAGACATCTATAATGCAATACAACAATTTCATAATGAGAGTGATCCAAACTTTAATGATTCTGTATGATTACTTGAATATCTATTGGATCAAAAGCATTATAATAACAATTTGTATGTGGAATATAAGTTTGATCAAAGAACAAATGCATTAACAAATCTATTTTGGATGATGCCACATCAAATTTCACTTTGGGATCATTACTATGATATAATTATTCACGATAATATCGCCAAAACGAATTGTTATGAAAAACCATTATCATTATTTATTTGTATTGACAATAACCATAACTCAAGATTAATCGCTCAAGACATACTCGATGATGAAACTAGAGAGTCTTATTACTGGGTACTAAAATGTGTGTTAAAAGCTACAAACTATGTTGAACCTAATGTCTTTTATGACTGATGCTGATCTGGCTATGGTTTCTGTTATTCCTGAAATATTTTCCAACACAATTTCACTTCACTGTATATGGCATTTGGGACAAAACTTAACAAAAAATCTGAAAAGCAAATTAAGTAACAAATTTGATAGCTTTATGAAAGCTTTTTATCAGTACCATAATTCTCTTTCAATTTCAATATTTGAATATCGTTGGACAGAATTAATTAAAAATTATCCCGATGCAAGTGATTATCTTATCAAAAATTTGAAACCCTGTAAATCTGTATAGGCCAAAGCATTTACACTTAATATTTTTAATGGTGGAATACAGTCTTCACAAAGGGCTGAGGCAACTAATTCTGTTATTAAAAAACAGTTAAATTATCGAAACATTAGCCTTTACGATCTATTTATGAAACTTGAAAAAAAACTTGCAACTGAAGTTATCAATAATGCATTTATAGATTGGAAAATGTCACAATGTCTTTCTAAAAGTAATCGGAATGTTGATGTGTTTTTAAGCCTATTGATGATATTATTAAAAATTTTTTAATGCCAACAAGTTTAAAAAAGCAACAGGATCAAATGAATCTTAGTGCACAATATTATGTAACAAGAGTTTCACATGAAGATCAATATAATAAGCAGGTAGATTAATTATCTCTAGTAAAAATGAATGAGCTAAGTAGCAAAGCTAAGCAGAGCTACTGATACAAATTATTATTTATTGAATTACAGTAGTTTTAGCTTATTCTAATTAGATTTTTTTATATCTTTAGATTCAAGAAATAGATGATAAATGTATCGATGATATATTTGACTATCCTCAAGCTTTGACATCACATATTTTTTAGCAATTTAATAATTCGATTACTATGGTTTGGAATATGATCAATATTAATGAATCTACTTTTCTACAATTTGTATTTCTTCTTTCCGATGGCACATTTGTCTGCACTTGCATGATGATAATTTCTTATGGAATATTATGCTGACATTATTTATGAGTTATGATAATGTATTCATCAGCTACATTTCATATAAGTATGATACATTCTTGATGGTTTAAAAATACAATTAGTGACAGTGCAGTTGAACAATTAGCAGTAATTTCGATTTCTCAATTTGATATTAGCAATTTCAAAGTTGGTGTACAACCTAATTATGATACTCAAGCTAAAACCAACACTATTTCATTGTTACGTGTGGGTATTAAAGATCTAGACCAGAATTTAGATAATTATCAAAACATTCAAAAAAGATATTATACAAATCAAGAAAAGATCAAAAAATGGACATTTTATAGTAAACTTTGGGATGTTGCTTGTAAAGCTACAGAGATCGCTACAAATACTGAAGATTATAGTCTTTTAAAAATACTTAATAATTATATAAATAGATCTATACATGAGTCAAGCTTTCAAACTGAATCTCAAATAAGTAGTTCTAGCAAAGAGAATCAGGTTATAGAAGAGAATAATGAAGTTAAACAAATTCAAAATCCAATTAAAAGATATGGAAAAGGAAGACCTTCTGGAAGACCTACCAAAAAATTGCGCATACAGAATAGTTTAGAAAAAGAACAATTAGCTACAGCTTCTCAAAATATTGATAATAATAACTCTAATATCAAAAAATACAAATGTAGTTTTTGCAATTCATTGTCTCATATGAAGGCATGTTGTTCTTTAAATCCTAAAAAGAATAGACAACTGCTACAAGAACTTCCATTATAATAACAAGCTGGATAGTAAGAAATAAAAAATACTATATGCATATGTGAGAGTTGTCATTTTATTTTTATTTTCCTGTATAATTTTTAAGTCTATTTGAATTATATTAATAAATAGTAATTTATCTTTAAATATTTTATGCAGTTAGTAAAACAATATCATTGAGTGAAGTCATGAATTCCTATTAGTTTAGGGTTAGGGTTCTACTAGTAGGTTAGGATTCAGTTTAGAGGGCTATAGTTATAGATGCTGGTAAAACTGGTGACTATCTAAAATCTAATTGGCTATTATATTAAATTTTATCAGTTTCATCACCATTCACCAAGAGTTTCACCAGTTTCACTATCATCTATAAAATTAGTACACAGAAGGCATTTCTCAAAATAAACTTTTGAATTATAAGCATTTTTTGTTGATTTGATTTGTTTATGCTTCTTTTGCATTACATATGAGCTTAAAATCTGATTAGCTAGTGAAAGTTTTAGACTAGTAATTTAATTACTATTTAGCAAACATATGAAAGCAAATGATAAAAATATTGATTATTTCGAACAGTATTAATACATATACAGCATTTAGATAGAGTTAAACTTGATCTGGGTCAAAGTAACTTCCAGAAGAACCTTAGGGTTAGTGCGGGCCAGAATTATGTTGATGCTGGCTGGGGTTTTTAATTAATTTGATCTGGGGTCAATGTAACTTCAGAAGAACTTTAGGGTTAGTGCGGGCTGGAATAATGTTGATACTAGCTGGGGTTTTTTAATTGATTAATTTGCTTTAGGTCAAATATGTATATACATTTATTCGATTACTTATATATATATGCATTGATATTACACAAAATGCTTTCTGGGCAAATTTGCTCGGGCGTCAAATAGCAACACTCTAAAATAAAATAAAATATTTAAAATTATTTATTAATTTTAAAATTTTAAATATTTAATAAGTTAAAAATTTTAATACTATACTAGTATGTATCCTATTACTTATGCTGATGGGCTATTGTTATGCATTATATATACTGTACCTCAGATGTCAGATGACATCTGAATTAAAATTAGAGTAAGATAAAACTTACAGGATAATTTAGGCCAATTATTGCAGATTATTTAATACTGGTCAAAATAGCAGACTATATTGTAAAAATATATTATATATTTTAATTCTAACTACTAACAACTACACTACATCTAGATCTAATTGCTATATTTTTTTTTTTTTTTTTTTTTTAAGTTAAAGTCCCTATCTTGGGAGTTGTGATGTTTTTATTCAAGTATATTAGGACATGGCATACCACCAGGAGCTCACCTTACATTGAAGGTTACAACTAGTCACATGTGCACTTTTGGTGCCTAATTTAAGTAGTCCGCTTACACATTACTATATAAGTTTTATACTAGTTGCCATACCTGCAAGCCAACTAGAGGTCTTGCCTATTTAAACCCTCTGCATATGCAGTCCTTTTTGTATCACAAGAACATCTCAAGGCATCACCTATTCAAGTTCTCGATGCTTATCGGTCTTCTTAGGACTACTTTATTCTTGATAGAAAACTTACTAAAGCCTTTATGTCCTACACATATAGACCTAGTTTTATGCAACACACTATAGTTACCTAACACTTGCAGTCACAGGGGTTACCTGTTTAATCACTACATTACACTATTTCTATTCTTGTAAAGTTTACTAGAACCCCAGTACTCATCTTTTTAGCATCTTCTCCATCATTCTCTACTAGCCACAACTCAGAACCATCGGTCTCATTCCAGACTACTAATCCAGATGGCTCAGCATGGTATACTTCTGTATCCTTTTTCTCTAGCAAACCTGGCAGCCTAGTTGGTTATGTGCTCCTCTACACATATTTGTCATTCAGTTTTAATTTTCAGTTTCTATAAAGGTGTTTCATGGGCTTCAACTAGTCTGATGGTACTGTCAAAAGTTCATGCTACCTTTTTATTCAGAAATTTCCAAGTGGGTTTCTGTCACCTCAGTTTCTTAGTCTTCTATGCTCAGTGGTCTTATTATGAGTTTGTACTGAAGTCTTATGCAACACCAGTTAACATTCCTCTATGTACATGTAATGTTACAATTTGCATAGATGCCTTGAGCTTCCAAAGCTGGGGGGACCCAGCCTGGTGTACCTAAGTAACAGCCACATGAGGCCAACCGATTGACAGGAGACAATTACCATAACGTAGATATAATTTCTGAATTTCATCGTAGGTAGGATTTGAACCTTAGACCTGCCACTTGAAGGATGACAACCCAATCACTACACTAGGATTACCATTCTCCCTAATTGTTATATTTAACAGATCAGAAAAGAATAGTTTATATAGTAAATTTCTCTAACAAAAACTTTATTAAAGATGATTTCTTGTACTGATTTTTGAGAAGTAAATGACTCAACAGCAGACAGTACCTAATCTCCTCTTACTTGTAATCAATCATAAATTAAATTATTTATACTGAATTTAATTGTTATAGATATAATCTCTTACCAGTTTTAATATATATATAACTTTATAGTCTCTGCTATAAAGTAACTTTTGACAAAACAAATATTTGTTTTGAATTTTCTTGATTATAAAATCTGGTTTGTAGTTTAGAAAACCTGTGTTAGCCCAAATTTAAACTTATGTTATACAATCTTCACTGATCTGAGTACAGAAGTATATTACTGTATAATTTTTATTATTCAGACTAATTCAGAAGAGTATTTAAATTATTTATACAGAGTAAATTAAATGTAACACATAAGATTTTAATATATTAGATAAAAAAAATAATAAATTATATATATATAAGCTATTTTAAAAAATCATATAAAGGGGTGTGGTAATCTAGTAAAGTGGTCAGGTTATTAATCTCCAAGTGACAGATTCAGAGTTCAAATCTCAGTATTAATAAAAAATTTAAAAATTCTTTCTGTATTATAGTTAACTGTCTCTTGCAATTGGTTGGAATAAGATATCTGTTACCTGTGTTATGCCAGCATGACTGATAGGTCACATGACATTTGTGTAACAATCACATGACATTGTCTTTTGGGACAAGATCTGTAATTATATGAAGAAATACAAACTAGTACCAGATAGTACAAATCTACAATAAGTCTTTGTAATTATTTAAATCATAGGAACCAAAAAAAGGAAGATAAAAGTCTACTTGAAAGACCTGAATAAAGAGGTAATCCAAACTTTTGATAGTGTTACTGTAAAGACTAGACTTATAAAATAGAGCTAGAACTTGTAAAACTAGGCAAATATGCTGGTCTTTGAAAAGAGACCAGATGAACCAACCAGGTTATCAGAATTTCTAAGTTCTGGAGAAAAAAAGTACATGTCAGCAAATATGTAAACCAGAGATATATAGTTATGACCTATCTTTCCAAGCTATCTGAAATGGCAGCTTGGTGGAACTTGAATTGAATATGTAAGTAGTAAGAATATATTGTAAAGTCAGTACTGGAATTGAGATGAACTCTACAAGAGCATAGTAATTTAATAATATGCTCTGATTGCTAGTATTGGTCTTAGTTATAGCAATATCAAATCAGTTGTAAGAATAAAATGCAGAAGATTCTGGAAGGTTTAGTACAAGGTTAAAGATTCCAAAGAACTGCTTTAAAGACTTAGTGACCATAGCATATTTTTACTAACATCAGTTAAGTCATTGGTAAGCAAAGGTAAGTGAGTAGATACAGAAACTAGAATAGTTAAATAGGAAATCTACAAGCAGGTTTCATGTATAACAGCTAGTGTAGAACCTTCAGATGGACTACTTAAATTAGATAATAACTAAAGTTGTACAAGTAGCTAGTTGTACACTCTTTTTATAGTTGCTCTCTGTAGTTATAATACAACTATTAGCCAAATATACTATCAATAAAATCCTAGGTTACAAGTACTCATCTTACAATTTATAGTTATATTTGTAGAATTAATTATTACTAGTATTAAATTTACTATTTTAATTTTATATTACTAATTTTATTTAGTTCTATATATAGCATCTAAGTTTATATTTGCATACAATTATTTTAGTAACTACTTGTGATTAGAGCATATTATTAAATCATTATAAAATAGGAATATTTTTTAAATTTAATATAATATCCTAGTACTAAAGATATTGTTTTTTGTAATTATATTTATATATCTTACTTATATGTTTTATTTAACTTTGTTTTTTCTGCTTCTACTATATCTAATAATATCTTATTCTTTATATTTCTTATCTTTTGTTTCTATATAATTTTCAAATTAGTTCTATTTAGATATATTTGATCTTTATAATCTTTCATTTTTAGTATGTTTATTATTAATTTTTTTTAAGATGTTCTGCCAATAATTTAAAAACTACAATAAACTATATATTAAATTAGACCTATTATTATTATTAGTCTTCTAACTAATTTATATCTTAAGCCAGATTTGCTATTACTGTTCTTGCAGATGTTTTAGATCTTAGTATTATATAGTAACTTAGTACTGTATTTAACCTTCAAAATGCTCTTTTCTATAATAGAGACTAGAACTTATTATATATATAAAAAGAACAATTCTAATTATATATAAAAAGTTTTTTTAATTTTAGTAATATTATACTACTATATATTATAAGTTTATTTAATAATATCTATAAAACAATTCTGGTTATGTTTAGAAAGTTATACTAATTCTAATAATGTTATACTTTCTTGCAGATCTTATCTTAAATTGATTGATTAATTTCAGTTTTGTTTATTATAAACTTTTATATAAATATAACCAGAATCTAATTTGATGTTTTTTCTTATACAAAGAAGTTATATACCAATTTTTAAGATTTTTTTTTATATTTAGATTATTTAATTATGCTAAAAATGTCTTCAATTTTGATTAGACTAATCTTTTAATATAAACTTTCTCATATTTATTACTTCTTTTATTATTTCAGTCTTGATTATTTTCAGAATATTTATTCAATTAAATTTTTTCTTGGATCTTAATTAGAACTTATTTATACAATCTATCAATTATAATTCTAAGCAAATATTTCACAAATTGGATACAAAAATATTAATACTACCTATATTAGAAGGTATAAGAATGTTAATACTATTCTAATTTTAAGAACTTATATATGTAATCTTTTTATAACTATAATTTTTTGTAATTCTACTGTTATATATAATGTCTGCACTTTATGATTAGGTCTCCTTCTGAAAATTTCTTTTATCCAAATTTATACCTGTACTTGAACTTTTTACAAACTTTTATATCTAATTAATGACTTTAATAAGTTACAAAAACAAAATGTCTTCAGTCTAACTTGAACTGTTAATCTTGTTTGTAAAATGCTTAAAAACTTACCTGCTAAGCTATGGAACTCAAACCCTTTTTTAAACTTAAATTACAAACTAGATTATTGTATATTTTGTATTATTTAAGTTCTTAATAAAGAAAACCCAAATTACTAAAAAAAAAAATATATTTAATTTAATAACAAATATATATATATACAGCTCAAAATTCTAACAAAAAGATTTCTTGCAAAGTTTTAGTATATAAACTATACTTTGTTTGCCTTATAGAATTAACCTTATTCTAATGTCAAATGTAATTTTGCTTATAAAAATAATTGTTATATGTTATCTAATTAATATATATTTACTACAAATAGTTTTTTTTTGTTTATATGTAATATATCCGTATCCGTATCCGTATATGTAGTATGATATTTTTTATGCGTATGCTGTAAATTTGATTAACTAATATTAAACCTTTAAACTAAACCAGGTAAATTGGTTAGATCAACTATTAAAACAAACTATTAAGACGTTTAACGTATTTAAACTATATATATACTTTAATAAAATATACAACATTGATGAATTGGGTTTTACTTCAATGCCTAAAAAATTTTTTAAACAAAACTTTACAAGTTATTTATTATAAAACTCTCGGATAAAAATTTGAATAAAAAGATATATTTACTTATTTATTTGACATATTCTTTATTACACGAATTTAAAAAACAACTTACTATTTTAAAATGAGGCTAAAAGTCAAGCTACTTTAACAATTATTGTTCTTTGAGCAATATGTTGATAAAGAAATTCATTTAACCATTTTAAATAAAAATCAAACATTAACACAACATATGAGTTTCCAAAAAGAGCTTTTTAAAACGCATACACCCTGTACTGAATTTTCTTGATACATAAGATAGCTGACGAAATCACGTGTCCTCGCAGATTGTATTACATATAAGCACTTGAGAGCTAAAACATTTAAAGAATCTATATAGTTCAAACACAATTGTTAATTGATGACGTTTATAGTTGAACAATGGGGCCAAAAGGTACGATTCATTGTTGCGGCGCCACTATATGTATAAAGATTCCCAAAGATACCAAACGTGCATCATTTTTCCTAAAGAATATTTTTTTTTTTACATCACACACATAATACTAAATCAGAGGATTATTTCGCACAAACAGATGCACATCAAGAAATATATAAAAAGATGGAATTCTTGCTTAGTAACATAATCATAATCTAATAATTGTGTATCAGAAAAAAAAAATAGAGAAATTAGAAAATTATCCTTTTCCAATAGAAAAAAATAATAATGGCATATAGAGGAACCGCACAAATGACAGTCCCTCAGACGAGGAATGAAGAGAGTCCAGGTCCAGGAGAATGGAGATTTGGCTTGTTTGGCTGCTTTGACGATTGTGGATTATGTAATGAAATCTTTAAAAAAACTATAACATTAAAAAGAATCTTTCTTACATATTGACATATTTTTTCGTATTATACAAAATATCTACGTTTAATAAGGCATGACTACGTTTTGCTGTCCGTGTGTCACTTATGTAAGTACAACTATACAAAGATTTTTAGGTACTACTATTCGCACCATGGATTTTTGCTATTCGAGATATATATATACATTCATGGTATGAATAGCAAAGTCTATGGTGCGAATAGTGTACCGATTTTTGATAAAAGCTCTTTTGCAGATTTGTATGATTTATAAATAACACATTAATAAATTATAGGGTCGAACTAAAGATAAAATAAATCCAGAATCTGGTTATTGTTTGAATTGTGTAGTTTGGTGTGCGGGTAAGACATCAATTGATATAGTATATAATAAAGCAAATAAATAGTAACGACAATCATGATTTAATATGGCAGTGTCGCACCTCGTGGGACCATGGTTCATGGGATACAGGAACCGTGGAGTGATCAGACGCGGGCGGAACATTCCGGTAAGATCTCTAAGCAAGAAAGGAAAAGAAGTTCTTAAATGACATGTATAAATGACGTTTAACTTTTTACGAATATTAGGGTACTACGTGTGGAGATTGTTGTGTACATTGTTTTTGTTCGCCTTGTGGGTTAGTTTTCTTTTTAATCTTATTTTATGCATATTTAAAACACATAATTAGTATATAATTAATCAGGAGTAATTTCTTCATGTAGTCTTATCCAAGAAGCAAGAGAATTCGTGTGATTTCCTGAAATGTTATGAATATTTTCGATGTTTATAAAATGTCATCGTTTGATCAGTAGATCTGGTCCATTCTTTATAGCTATATCATGCTTTGGCATCCTTGTACTTATGTTCGATATTTCACTCATTTGTAATAAATCAAATCTTTAACGACACATTTATCAGTAAAATTTGAGCACGTGATATTCTAAGCCGTTTTTTTTACATAATACAGCAGTGCAACTTATTCAGCATTGCTCTGAAAGTTTTAGATGTAACAATTACGTATTTAACAACGTAAAGTATCCGAGTTTGGTGGTTTATATTCGAAAATACGTAATTTCATGTATTAAACGCCAACGGATACCACGTCAGGTAAGAACTAGTATCTAACATTTCATGTTCATAAATTGGCAATTATAATATTCAAATATAACAAATATTAAATTGAGACAAGAATAGTTTTCTAATATGCATAGAACCTTAACATATTTAGTTGGCAACTCATTAAGAATTTATTAAGCATCATACACACTTTCAAAATAAATAAATAAATAAATAAATATTGGACATTGAAACATAAAAGAAAGCCTTTTACTCGGTCCACACGTGCAAGTAAACTTTATTCGCGTAAATATTAAGCAACTATGATGTATTTTTCGAATTTATAATTTTCATAAATAAATTGCTTGGCGTTTTTTCTTTTAATTTTGCATTTTTAATTCTGTCATTCTCTGAATTAATTTTTACTTTTTTTTAATTTCATCTTTCTTTAAAATTGTCTGCAAAGAATATTTGATATATTTTTTGCAACCTAATAATAACACCTTTTGAATGATTTAAGAATGGTGCGACGGCTTACTAACCAATATGTTCTAACTTGCAAATATTCATCTGTTCATAATGGATCCTCAACGACATCTACAAAAGATTTTGAAAATCTTTGCGTCTGTGATTTTCGATTAAATATTAGAGGATGCGCAGAAGAAAATTTACTCGTGACCATAAACTTGTCGCTCTTTGTTTATTCCACATTCATTACCATAACTTCCATATTGATTATTTATTATTTCTTAAAAATTAAAAATTATTCGATTTTAATTCCCAGCCTTAAAAGTAATAAATTTTTTTATAAGATTCGCTCATTTTATATTATCGAAGGATCAATATTATTATTTAATTTTTGTAAGTTTTTTTTTTTTTTTTTATTTCCGATAAAAGAAAAAAGAATAAGTAAGCAATAAATACGTAATAAGTAATAAATAATAAGTAATAAATAATAACGATAAATAAATGTTGTTTATCGATAGTTCGTGCAGTCCATTCACTTTGCCTTCTTACAGGTGTGTATTCTAATACGATTGAAGCCGAAAGTAAGCACATTCAACTATTTCAATATTTTTATATCACTATTTTGACTATTTGATTATTATTGACGTGAGTACAGTTTGTCATGACCTATCTACAGTCCTTCCCGGAATTCTATGTGTGTTCTATCCACTATGTATACTAAACGCTAGTTCAATTGGAAATGATATATTTGCGTTAATTGTTTTCGTCATAAGGCGAACGATTAACAAAAACATTGTAGTTTATATTGTAATTTTTTTATTCACCTTACCACTTGTAATTATTTTACCACTTTCATTCTTTTGTGGATACTATGCCGATATCGGAAAAGTGGATAAGGCTATAATTTTATTCATGATACGTTATTTGGTTTGGTCCGTTTGGACTATTTGTTTCTTATTTCTGGTAACAAAAAAAAAGTTTTTTTTTTCTTTTTGTAAAAATTTCAATATATTAAAGAAACGCGTACATACTTATATATAACCATTTTATTTAAATTTATTAAGATACTTTGCATTTGGCATAAATACATAATGATAATAATATATAGCATTCAACAAGAAAAGCGATATAATTTTAATGACGAGAAGCTTAAGTTCAAATTGGATCGACTTAAATCAGGTGCTGGAAACGTGAGTAAGAAAACCTTTACATATGCATATATACATGTACGTACACTGTGATGATTCTGGATCCTAATTATGCATCTTGTATACATAGCTATCACGATCCATGTTTATCGTTTCGTTAGTGGCAGTGTTATATTCTACCTTATGCATAAGTTATGGACTGTTTCACAAAACAAAATCAACATTTATACATTCGGTTAATATGATATACATTTGGGTCTGGAACGTTGCCATTCCCGTTGTTCTCCATATTAGTCAAATTATTCATATATTCAAGTAAATATCATTTTCTTACATTTTTATTTGGTTTTAATGTTTGAATCTGCTTAAAATGTTGACTTTCGAACATTATCAAGCTCCCTTAAAGTACGTCCCAATTTCTGTTATGGTGTTTCCGGTGATCTAGTTGTACCATTAGTAGCATCTCCAATCATCTCAAATTTCGAAATAATTCAAAATGAAAATGGTATTTTAAATTTTTTTTGTTAAAACATATCAAATTATAAAATTACTTTAATATGTACTGAATCAAAATAATAATAATAATAATAATAATAATAATAATAAATTCTTATCATAATTTAGATGAGAGGCTGCCACCTTGTTATGTAAATTCTGTATATGAAAATAATTTCCTTACATGTAAAAATTTTTCAAACGATCATATTAATAATGATAGCATCAAAAATATTAAAGAAACAAACCATTTCGAAAGATTGAAAGAACGCCGAAATGATCAAGTTATCGGATTAAACTCCTCTAAAAGATCATATATTAGATCATTATCATCTAATGTATCGGCAATTATTTGCAAAGAAACTTCAAAGGAGAGGAATGTTAAAAAAGATTGGTTAATCGAGGCACCTAAAAAAGCACTCATTCGAAATAGTTTTTTATCCCAAAATATTTACACGTAATCTTCTTCTATCAATGTTTAATATTAATAGTTATAATGATAATAAATCATTTTATTTATTTAATCATCATCATTGATAAATATTCTTGAATAGCAGTAATCACTGATGCAAGAAAATATCTTGATCGAACTCTCTGAATCATTGAATAAAAAAAAAAGATTGATTCTTATTTAATAATGCATTGCTTTACAAAAAAACTCTTTCTAAACAATTACCTTTTTATTGATCGAACAAAACAAAACTTTGTATCAAGGACTATTACGTTAATAACGTTGAATGATTACATTTGCCTAAAATGAATTTTCTAATAATTATTCTCTTTACACTTTCAACAACAATTGTGGTTAGTTTTGCACAATTCGGTCCTCCAGGCATGGGTAGTCCGGATATGGGTGGTCCAGGATTTGGAGGTGGTGGAAATCCGAAAGGTGGTAATCAAGGCTTTGATCCATCAGGTCTCTTGGGAGGAAATCCAAAAGGTGGTAACCAAGGATTTGATCCATCAAGTCTTTTAGGTAATGGTGGTGGTGGTGGTGGTGGTGGTAATCAGGGCTTTGATCCCTCAAGTTTATTAGGTGGTTCAGATCCGAAATCTGGTAATTCTGTACCAGGTCAGAATAAACAACCAAAATCCAGTTCTCCAAATGGTAATGCGTCAAAAAGTCCTTCAGGAAATGCTGCTCCAGGAAATGCTGTTCCAGGAAACGCAAATCCAACATCAAATCAAGGCAAAACCCCTACTTCTAGTTCTTCTCCGGCAGGAAGTGGAAAAGGTGCACCATCATCTGGAAGTTCAAATGCCCCACCATCAAAAGGATCAAAAAGTAAACTAATATGCAGTTATTGTTATAAGCTAACATTAATTTCTGTTTATAATATCATTAATACATGACATAATCTATTCTATATAGGCAAAGCTGCTGCACCGGACATTCGCAAAATACCTTGGCAAGAAAAAGAAAAAGCATGTATTTTGGTCAGGTAGATATAAATTCAAATTTTAATATAATTTATTTCTGAAGACAGAATGAACCGTGCTAACTTAAACAAAATCGCAGCGGGCCCCCTAACAACACTATCATAGAACCAGGGACTAAACATCGTATATCATGGAATCAGTCACCTTGTCAAATGAGCTCAAGAGTTGTTGGTATGTTTCATGTTTTCTTGTATAACAACTTACAAGCAGTACCGGATGAAAAGGCAAAAAAAAGGGATTATTCTCCTAATGGCAAGGTAAACGATTTTCAGTCAGCGACAAAAAGTTTAAAATCTTATTTGATATTTAATAGATTTCTCTTTATTTGTAGATCATATACGACTGGGGACCATATCCTATTGCCACTAATATAACAAATACCACCAATAATTATGACTGGTGAGCAATTAATCCTTTTTTTACAAAGAAGGCTAATTTCCAGATAACTTAATCTCGTAAATGTTATTCTTTTAAAAACAAGGACTGTGCCATATCTAAACGATGAACCGCGAATTACAAATGCATCAAACTTTTATATTCGTGTAGAAACAATTTCAAGATCTGGAATTTTTGGTGCCACACCACCGTTAGGAGGTACATATGGACCAATTTCTATATCTTTGGAAGAACCACCACCAGGTTGGAATGAAACCCATGTTGATTCAGTTTCCGGAGGTCAAAAAGTTCATATATCATCTTCAACTTGTTCTATCAAGTTCTGTAATTGGTTGGGATGGGCTGTTTTGATTTTTGGAATTATCTTAGAGACCATATATTTATAATTTTTGAAAAATATATATATTTACTCAATTCCTGTTAAAAAATGAACACATTTTAATACGTAATAAGTTTGTGATTAACAAATTCAAAATATACATTTATAGTAATTTGGAAAGTTTAAATAATTGAAATGGACAATTAGAGTTGTATATAGAATATTTTATTCATTTTTTAGACAGATTTATTTATGAATTTTAATATTATATGTCGTACGTCAAATTCAAGGAGGCGTCAAACCGGTTTGTCAGATTGAAATGGATGTCATAACGATAATAACAGATAATAATTAAAATACTATTTACGTACATATTCCACTTTTTATTCGTTATCTGTTATTGAATTAAATACCCAGATTAGATTATGTTCCAATGGATACATATTCATCAAGGGATAATGTAATAATGATAAAGAAGATTACTAGTATGCAGTCATGTGATTGAAGCTGCATATTGATATATTTATATCGATATGTAGTGTCTTTGAACGGCCTTATGTATTTAGCCGAAATTGAGTGGCGAAGCCAATGTCTAGTCAAAGTACAAAATGAATCACAGTTTGGGATTTGACTTTGAAAATGACCTTATGGACATAAGAATTATTATGTTCTATAAGGTTATTTTCACCCGATTTAGCCATAAATTGGCATAATGATAGGTTTTTTTTATGAATAAGTTCTATCATTTATACAGTATTTAAATGTTATAATGACCAGCGATATAGCTGTTGCCATGATTATGACATATTTCGTAGTTGGATAAAAATCTTTAATGCCATAAAGTCATCCACAATATCGCAATGCTTTAATGTTATATTTATATAGTATTATTTTACGTGAAGTATAGTAAAAGTGCAATATAGCAATAATTAGGGGCCTGCAAATTACCTATTTTGTAGCCCTGTCCGCAAAATTTTGCGGCCGGGCCGGGCTGCAGGACCCAATGCAGGCCTCTAGCAATAATACTGTAACATTACTAGCAATAATGTATAAAAATCATTTTGATCTGAGTATTTATTCCTATTAAGTTACTATGATACATATTTTCCGGATGCCTTTCAGTTAGAGATGGATAAGGTAATAACTTATTTTTGCCCCAATACTTACACATACATATTATTACTAATTATTCTTTATGATGAGTGATTATTATTCATCACGTTTTATAATACACAGTTCTTTACTTATTATTACTTATTACGATAATGAATAATAAATAATACTTTACTCAACTTCTCATCTCTAATAACGATAAATTACCAATTCCTCTGATAGAAAATCCGCTTTGAGTGTAAAGATATAAATTAATGAATACAATTAATGGTTTGATAATACATTTGATTTTTTGTTAAATGTCATAGGCTGGCGTTAATCAATATCATGCGATCTATTTCTAAAATATAATGGTACCCTATCCATGGGCAATATCTTTACTCTCATTAAATAAATATAGAAATAAAACCGTTTCCCAATTCGTCTACATGCAATCAATCATTTTGTTGGATGCGGCTGTATTAAAAGTGGCAGTATCGTACTAGTATATAGCGAAACTTTTAAATACTGTAATAGTATAAAACTACTCTAGTATCGCCTTCAAAAAATTACGGACACCAATTATATTTCAAGATCAGGTGTAACGTGACATGATCAGGAAAATTCAAAGTTCGTTTTACCAAAAATCGTACCTTTGGTGCCTTAATAAAAAGTTTTCCTTGTGCGATTTTACTATTAATCTTACTAACACTTACCACAATACATACTCTAACTTAAACGAGCTTGAAAATTTTTTGGAACACTGCAAATAGGTCACGTGCCCGTACTATTTTGAAGGTGATACTGGGGAAGATAATAGTATAAATCAGCTGTGGTTGATAACGGAGTACTCTATTGACTCTATTTTTAATAATAAAATCTTTGATCTTGAATTAGTGACCAAAGCATACACGAAAACGAATAAGGAATAAAAAAAGATGCTTTATCAATTTATATAATCTAGCCATGCTAACTGGAAGGGATCAATAAGAAAAAAGCGTTGCTAATAAGAAAAGGTATGAGACGAAGCTATCCAGTAAGATCATGAATAATGCAACCAAACAGATGATTTACACTAGGCAAAACATCGAATATGAATATGTGCAATATGGTTAAAGTAATAAAACCTTATGTTAAAGTAAAGCCTCTTATACATTAAAATTTTGCAATAATTTTTTTTTGTTAATGCGCAGAAGGTGTTATTGGCGCCGATTATTAGAAGACCTAATTGGTGCATTATTCATGATCCTACTGGGTAGCTGTGAGACGGGTGAAAAACCTGTCATCGGCTTTCAATTTTATCTTGTCCCGGACACAATCATAATAAATCAAATAGATTGAGCCCAGCACAAAATATAATTGAAAGCCCGATGACAGGTTTTCCATTGATAGCACCCATATGGTTTGTATATATAATAAAAATGTCAAAAAAACAGTTTTTTTGCATTTTCGGTCTTCATAGAAAGTTAAAATATTTAACTGTTATTAGTTAAAAAAAGTATGTTAGATAATCGATTATTTCGACTATCAATACCATCTTACTTAATTCTTTCTGCCATGGTTAAAGGTTGAACTGTCTTTGGGACCGAGGCCAGACTGAAAAGCATTAGTGGACCTGTCTTATTAGATTGGACCAGACCGATCCATTACTAAAATTCGTCTAGCTTATTTATTACTATACTAACTTATTTACAGTTAAGCTAATCGTTCATATTTTACTAATTGTTCATCCTTCTCTTGCTATGTTTATTAACCTAACTCATGTATATTTAACCCAATACATCCACGCTTTACTTATGCCTATATTTTAACAATTGCGTGTTTTACTAACCTATTTACTATATATTTGGACATAGATTTTCAGATAGGAATAATGCTGTAAGCCGTAATTTATGCTACAGTCTGAAACAAAAGCTGAAATCTAAATTTTAATACGTAGCGATAGAAAATAAAAATGCGGTTTATATTTTATTTTTCATTTGCTTTTAACAATGCTTAAAATGCTCAAATCTGTTTAATAATATTTTCTCATTATTACTATGATTACTTTTTGATGTGACTAATTAAACCTATTAATAATGCTTTTAAGAACATACTTTATTAATAGCAAATAGTAATTTAACTCAATATAAAATAGATATTATCATTGTAATACTTACAAACTCTGTTTATGAAATCGGTTTGTCTAAAACTGCTTGGAAGCAATTACTCATTTCGAGTATGAATTTTTATTTTTTTCGTTACTAATCAAACTTGTTACTAATGTCTTTTCGAATAAAATTACTTATAAAAAATTAATCTAATCTATTTTTAACAATTTATTTGAAAAACTATTGTTTATGTTACATGAAGTAGATAATATCCCTAGCTAAATATTGAAGTTAGCGATTCATCTCAACAAAAATTTGATGTTTTCGGATTTTTTTACTATAAAAAGTTCTTCAATTTCATCTATTGTAGTTATGTTGATATATTACTTTATTGTATGGGTCTTCCGTACAATCCCATACCAATAAGTAAACAATAAAGTACCTATAGGGCACGCTACAAAAATGGTTCGTCCTATACTCAGTGATACTCTACATAGAACAATTCCAATAAATGATGCCACAAGGTGGCAAGTAAATTCTCCAAAATTGAGAAAAAGCTGCTCCATAAATTCCATGATTAAGAAATTTAACAGCCACCAATGTCGAGACTTCGAATCTTCGGTTATAAAACATGAGGAACATAAATTTTACTTGTGAATACAGTATTAAGCCAGAAATTAATGAATTACAGCCCAAACTGGACCAGACCTGAACTGGACCCTAGGAGTACTAGGTATTACTACTAGAGATAAATGCTAAAACTGGTTTAAAAAATCTTTTTGCTATGTTTTGTTATAACTAGCACGTTCTGTTATTTGATATATAGTACAGATTATTTTATAAAAGTTTTTAATAAAGATTGTATGAATTAAAGTTTACTGAATATTATTTCAACTCGTTTTATCCGATGGGATGGTTTTACGCTGTAGTAAAGCGATTACTGTGGCCTTTTCATTATCAGTAAGCAAATTATTTTGCATTATAACATTGCAAGCACTCTCCCAATTCTGTTGAGTTTGTCCTTTGTAAGCAATAGCACAGGCTTCTCGCACTGCGAATGCGACGATACGTGCACGGCTTGAATCATCTTCAGCAATTTCTTTATCAGGATCCATAATTAAGTTTGAATTTGACATTGTGAAAATTTATAAGATTATAATGCTTTTTCGAATTTAGACAAAAAAATTCGAGTCGATTAAAAATTTTATTTAAAATTTAAATAACAAAGTAGCGTGAGAAGTTAAAGAAGATAACTCTTTGATAGAGTGAGTGTTCGTTTTTTCAATGTGAAAACAATTTAAAAATAATCTATTGTGGAATGTTGTCATTGATTTCGAAGATCTGGGTCTCGTCCAGTCTAGAACCGTCGTGACCATATTTGTACATTGATTATTTGATTTACTATTTACAATACAAAATAAATAGACCAATTAATTCAAGTATCACATTCATATATCACTTTAATTTTCATTTATAAATTTTAAACAGACTAAATTCAAAATTCCAGGGACCGACGTTATACCAATTATATATGTTACATAAAGATGTGATATAATGCATAACTTATTAAATCCCAAGCATGTTATTGTTTACACTTCATGCATACATTGATTACTTTTTTTAAATGACTTTTATGATTTTGGGGGATTTTTTTTTGTTTTAATCTGCATAGATTGCAGAAATGTCAAAATTAGTATTATGTAAAAGGATACACGCTTAAAGACAAACAATAAAAAAGATGTTTTTGTTTTTTTTTCTTTTTTTGAAATCCATTCTTTGGGTGTCTCAATCACTGCCGCTAAACAAAAACATCTAGTTTAGGTTGAATGAATTTTTTTCTTATAGTTATTTAATTTGGGTTAGCAATAATCTCTTTTTTTTAAAAGGCTAACGTTTGCCGCAGTATAATTGGCTAATATTAATTCAATATATTTCTTAATTGTTCTTTTTTGACCTATTATTCGATGAAAATATCACAATAACATAAACACAAAAAAATAGTAAATATAACAAAGATTTTTGATAAATTATTTCTTTATAATTTCAAATTTTTTTTACGTAGTAGTCTAGACTCTCACTTTGTGTATACTTCTGCTTTGATCTACATTGGATCTTCGTACCAAATTTATATTAAATTCAAAATTTATATAACATATATTAAATTACACGTATTGTACTGTTTTTATATGGATCTTTTACTGCAAATCGAGGCCTAGAGATAATTTTTATATGTATCAACGTACAGAATTGTACTTTGTACCAAATTGGAATACGCCAATGTGTATCAAAGTTTTTAATCTAGAGTATGTCTGAAGATTTAACCTTAATTTTAGTTAGGTTGTTTTCTAAGTTCAAAGCTTTAATTAGAACTCATAAATTATATTTAAATAGAATTACTATGAAAGTAAATAGAGATATTTATAAAATGCGATAAAATTTTACTGTACATATAACAGATGTAATTTTCAAAGCTTCAAAATGTAAGGTAAAATTGATATTATGACACAGGACCAATTATGACGCACTTTCGATATAATACCCTCTTAGCTTTATGTAGCATTCGAACGTTCATATCTCATTACTCTGTGATTAAAATAGTGCAAGTTTGGTATCATTTTATTCGACTTGATAAGGGAACAAAATGGTATATAAATCATTCGACTTGAATTAATGGTTCACGAATTACGTTAGATTTTATCTTAACTGCGTTAATTTACAAGCTACGCATAAGTAGATATTTGAAATTTTTTGTAATATATTTTTTGTAATATATTATATGTTTATTATTATTTAATATATCATAATAATTTATAAAGCTTTGTATATTTAAAAATAATTATGAAATTTGAAATTTTTTAAAATATACTATATATTTTAAGGATCTGGGTTAATAGCATAATGGTAAATGTTTCGAACCTCTAAATAGAAAATAACAGTCTGAATTTTACCAAAAACATGTATTTTGTAATATTTGTAAGAATGAGTTATAATTAAATGTAAAGCATATTTGAAAATTATTAAATTAGTTATGTTACTAACAAATCAATATTGTCAATAATCGAGTAATTTTTTCTAATAATTACTTGTTTCAAATCTTATCAAATACAGGTTGATTTAAAATAAAAATCTACTAGCAGTTTTATATAAAATAGGCTTGTTATTAATAAGTTTTAAAATATAATAACTATTAGTTAACTAAGATATAAGTATTTTTTAAATAATTTGGTTTGAAATCAAGTTTTTTATTTTGCCAAATTTTTTAAAATGTTTAATACTCAAATTAAAAAAAATATTCTAAAAATGTAAAGATATGATTTAGTATTGCTTGTTGCAAATACAAATAATTATAACTTTTTTATAGTACCATTAAAGTTGCAACTTATTATTACAATAAAATATAATATTAAAAAAAAATTCTTTTAGTTAACAACAACAAAAAACTAAACTATAAAAAAATGTTATAGCAAGGCATAAATAACATTATTTTTTTGTTCTATAAAAGTAGATTATTTGCTAATAAATTAAAACTATAAATACTAAAAGTAGATAGTTTAAAAAAAGATTAACCTCATATTACATTCTTTAATAGAAATAAAACTTTATTAAACTACTAATCAAATATTTTATCAAAAATGTATTCTTTAAACTGTTTTTTAGGCAAATTTAGTTGGATTTTTAAATTAAATTTAGTATTTTTTAAATAATACAATAAATTATTAATAATATAAAATACAGTTTACTTATAAAATAATTTATTAAAAATATACTTTACAAACTTTATTAGAAATTTTTTTTTAAAGAGGTGTGGTGACCTAGTGAAGTGGTCAGGTTGTCAATCCCCCAAGTGGTAGGTTGGGTGTTCAAATCCTATCAACAGTGAAAATTTGGATAATCACCTATGTAATATTCATATTACGGCAACTGTTACTAATGA
>CAJVQA010002202.1:0-22672 GCA_910591915.1 Cetraspora pellucida
CTTAGTAGTTATTGCTGTATTCTTGCTAGAAAGTTTTTTGCTTTTTGTCCAGTTTTGGTAAAATGATCTATGGAGAAGAATCTTTTTTTTTTAACTCATATAATAAAAAGTTAAAACAATAATATTTTATTTAGGTTTATGACAAAAATAACAGGAGGAACCGTCAATGTTACGCGACTGATCCTTCACCCAGTGTGCAACATATAAAAAAATTATTTTACAATACCAGATCATTCCGCTAGTACATAATCCCACACCAATTTTTATAATAAAGATGGTGTAAGATTATCATCATAACATGTACTAGTGGAATGATCTGGTATTGTAAAATAATTTTTTTATATGTTGCACACCGGGTGAAGGATCAGTCGCGTAACATCAACGGTTCCTTCTGTTGACAAAAATATCTATGAAAACCAAATAGATCATATTAACATAGCAACTATAGATCTTGAAATTTACATATTTTCACTTGGTATTCTCTTTATAATCTTATTTCACATACTGTTAAAGCTCCATGAAACGTACTCAAGCATATTTAAAGAAATGAGTGCGTGAGAGTGAAAACCTGGAAACCGATTTAATGATTTACTATGATCGGTTTCCAGGTTTTCACTCTCACGCACTCAAATAGATTCAAAAGTTGATAGATGAAGTACATAAAAAACATCATCATGGTAACTCATACTTTTGATGTAATTGTGTTACCAACTTTTGATAAAACGCAAATGTCTCATCGTCAAAAAGAAAAATCAATAGTAAGGCAGTTGAAAGATGATGAATTGGGCACATGCTTGGTTTCAAATGCATGATATCTTTATCCCTTTCTATTCACCTTTATAGTATAATTGTATAGATCTGATATCATCAAGTATAAAAAATTCTCGCACAATGGTATTTTATTTTAAATTTAAGGTTTGTTTTTAAGACGGTGCTATAGAACTAAATTGTACAAAATTTTATATAAAACCTTTTGTTAGTATAATGAGAGTAGTTTATATACAATAGTTAAGTTACAAGCATTTTGAATTTTTGTATCTCTTCCGCATTGCACATAATATTAACTGTATAATTAATTGGTTTTTTAAACTGAGCAATTTAACTGTAATTGTTACCAAAGCATAGCTGTAGCTATCTTAGCTATTAGTAGAATTTTAATCTAATATAACTTTTGCTAACTGCACTTATACAATACAGACTTTGTAATAAATGCAACAGTGCAAAATATTCAAAACAAACTCGATTTCTAATTTTATCACCTAATCAGTGTTGATTATTTGAAATTTGCAACAACAGTACTGTTTGAATGTGTGCCAGGTTTGTGGTGCAAACAAAATTCTTAAAGTTCTTTAAGTTAGAGTTAGCGTAGATATATATTAAGGTATTGGTGAAATTTATAGTAAAACATTTCTTGAGCATGTGCCAAGTTACATATCAGCATAGTAATCGTCTCTTTTTAATGAAAATTTCTACTTTATATTTAGTCAACCATTCCTTCCCATACATTATAGGTTTCTATTTTCTTAATTAATAACTTGTAGATATGGCTAAATATGTAATACATTATATGTAAATAGAGTGTGTAGCTATTACTACTGTAATTTCAAGAATATATATGGTTAACAAAGCTTATTTAACTTTTAAAAATGAACCCCTGATAGATAGCTATGTGAAAACTTTTTAGTTTAAAGGATTATTTTATAAACAGTATAGTATATATTTATTTTATTAGTTATATAGATTTAATAATTTGGAATTATCATTCTGAATAATAAAATTTCGAAAGGTATAAAAAAGCATACGAATAGTTCTTCGAATAACGATATATAGTAAGAGTTATAAAGATGTTCTTGAAATAAAAAGGGCGCAAATTAGGTGAAAATGAACGTTTTATGAAAAATTCTATTATATATTTTAGTTTGTATTTTAATTTATTAAGTTTTTGAATAGCGCAGATTACTTTGACCAATTTATGCGCCACAACCGACACACATTCAGTATTGGTTTTGTCCAACCGGAATGTAACCATATCTCCTTTTAGCCACACTTTTTTTTCGCCATGCCTAAGGTACTACTCTCGGACCAAATCTTTTGTAGAACCGATGCAACCTAAATAAGGTTTGTTTAATATTTGAGGATACTCCGATTTGTGAACTTGGAAATTAGTATGTAAACGAATTACCACTACAGTATAAATAAGGCCATTACATTTATTTAGGTTTTTGCAATTCTCGAAATAATAAACTTAATAAATTTTTACACATACGTATTGATCTTTTCAAAATATATTCTATATATATAGAAATGACTAATTTAGCTGTAACAGATTGTATGTTTGAACAACTAGTTTTAAATTCATGCCTCATAAACGTTTTGTGTGTTGCTAAATTATGTTCATATTCTGCAGATGAAAACTTTGCAAACAATAGAATGCCACGTTTCGATTATGAGATTGAAGATTTCCAACATTATACATGGCACATCACCGGTTGGCAAGATCTGGAAAACAGGTTGACAAGTCCTGAATTTGTTGCTGGAGGTTGGAGATGGTAAGCTTATTTATACCTAATTTATATGTAAATCCATAAGATCATATTTTCTTATGAGCCTAAAATCTAGGCGTATTTTGCTTTTCCCCTTTGGAAATAATAATATTGATGTGGTATCAATTTACCTGGAGATTGTACCGCATGGAGCACCTAATGGTTGGCATTGCTGTGCACAGTTTATTTTGGCCATATGGAATTCAGAAGAACCAACACTATACGTTTCTCACAGTACATATGCAAACTATTTCATTTTATACATCTTATAATTCTTGTCACTAATATATTGGTTTTTGATTATAGACGCAAATCAACGTTTTAATTCTGAAGAGCGAGATTGGGGATTTACACGATTCTGCGAACAGCGCAATTTGTTTGTTCCAATGGAAAATCAAACACGTTCTTTAATCGAAAATGATTCATGCAATATCACTGTCTTCATTCGTATTATTAAGGATGAAACTGGCTTTCTCTGGCATAATTTTAAAAAGTATGTATATTGTTTTCTTTTAATTATATTTGAACTTAAATTTGATATTTAACGTGCAAATCCCTTTATAGTTATGACTCAAAAAAAGAAACTGGTTGTATTGTCCTTAAGAACGAGGGAACAACTGGATATATGAATGCTACGCTACAATTATTATTCAACATGACCTGTTTTCGTAAGGTTAGTAGTTCGTCCATCAAGCTTTAAACGAATATTTTTAAGTCTTATCTAATTTGCTTTTAATTATAGGCAGTATACCAAATCCCTACGGATTGTGACAAATCAGATAAAAGTGTTCCGTTAGCTTTACAAAATGTCTTTTATCAAATGCAAACATCAAATACTTCAGTTAGAGCAATGGAATTAATGAAATCTTTTGGATGGGATTCATTAAACTCTTTTATGCAGCACGATGCCCATGAGTTTAACAGAGTGTTGCAAAGCAATTTAGAAAGTAGAATGATGGTGAGTTTTATTATTACAAGTCACTCTCTTTATAGCGAAATAAATGGGACTATAATATAAATTTTTTTAAAAAAAATTCACTGTATTTAAAGTTCACTATAACGAGAGTGACTTAATTGAATAAAGTATAGTGTAAAAACTTATTGTAAAATGTCAGAGATTTTGTTTAATTAAGACAATTTCTGGCATAATTTAAGACAGTCTGAAATTATATTATTTTAGCTGTCCTCAAGCAGCTCCTTCAATGAGATTTACTAGTGATCCGGGCGTTGCTTAATCATTTCATTATAGTAATATTGCCGAAAATTCATTTCATAGAATGTGATAAATCTCAGAACAAATCTGAAAAAAAAATGTAAAGGTTTTTTTCATTTAAATGAGTACTGTATGATTTATTTTTTTACCATTAAAGATCATTCCACAAACCATGGAGGGAAGCGCTTGAAAACAGCCTTAGGCAAATTTCATTGTTTAAAGATAATCATTTCAGAGAAAACCAGGTTACATTATGACAAAACTTTGTGCACAAATTGAATTAATTTAATCAACTTCACAACAAATTATAGGATAAAAATGCAATTTCCGCACTCTTTGCCGGAAAAATAAAGAGCTATATTAAATGTATCAACGTAGACTATGAGTCATCCTGTGTTGAAGATTACTATGGTATCATTGAATATATTATTATTAAATAGTTATGAACAGTCTACTATTTTTTTAAAGACTAGTTTTAAGTAATATTTATTTATATTATTGTAGACATTCAACTTGACGTAAAAGGTTGCAGGAATTTGGATGATTCCTTCATGAATTATATAAAAGAGGAAACTTTAGAAGGAGATAATAAGTATGATGCTGGAAGCTACGGACTACAAGTAAGTGAGATTTTTGAATACTTTATATAGAATACGTGTAGTTGACAACGTTGTTGAAAGTACAATGAATTTTCTGATTCTGCAGGAGGCAAAGAAAGGAATAATCTTTGAAAGTTTCCCATCCGTATTATATTTGCAATTAAAACGGTTTGAATACGATTCACAAAGTGCTACTGTTAATAAGGTATGTATCGAAGTTATCTATTAGTAACAGTGTTGAAAACAAGATTTACTGGTTTTCAGCTATATACATTATCCGAAATGAGACCTACCAAAATTAGTTTCGGAAAATACTATCCAAAATATAGTTCATATTTCAAGGCATTATAGATATTCTCAAGTTCTAGGAAAACTAAAAATTGGCTCATCTTAAAAATACTAAACTCTTTAAAAACTACGTTGGTTTCTTTAGAACATTGGTTTGTAGACAACTACGTAATTTTCATATAGTTTATTTTTAAGATAAAATTGAAGTTTCGGAGGACGAATAAATTTTAGTTAGTTCCGAAATAGCTGTAATTTAAAAAAACAAATATTTTTCAGTCAAAAAAAGCTTTGGGTACAAATATACGCCGGTCAAAAAGAAACCGGTTTTAACTATAAAAAAAAAAAGAAGCTTTTGTATGATATAAATTTAGCTCAATATCTGAAATCGGAATTTTACTTGTTATATATTTTTACTTCTGATTATGACCTATAATTTCAACGTTAATTTATTGTTAAAAATTCTTTAGATAAATTATCGTTATGAATATCCTATGGAAATTGATTTAGAAAAATATTTATCATCAGAAGCAGATAGAACAAAACAACACAAATATTTACTCTATGGGTTTGTAGCAGTAGGATGTCTTTCTGCAAATTTGTCATAATAAATTAATGCTCATGCCTTTTATCGTTTCAGAGTGCTTGTTCATAGTGGTTACTGTTATGGAGGCCGTTATTTTGCTATAATAAAACCAAATAAGAACGGCAAATGGTTTTAATTCAATTTTATTGATTTCTTCATACGTATTTAGACTGCACACTGATTGGATTATTAATGATAGTCATATTTAACAGGCTAAAATTTGATGATGATAGAGTTATACCCGTAACAAATAAAGAGGTGCTGGAAAATAATTATGGAGGCGGTATCCAATTCTCGAGTGCATATATATTAGTATATATCCGTGAGTCCGATATAGATAATGTATTACCTCCAATGCTTACTGAGGATATACCAAAAAATTTGCGTGAGTATTCTTTTAAGGTATTGCAATTTAGATTTGCGTAGTAAATTTGATTATTGTTTTAATAGAAAAACGTCTTGACGGGCAAAAAAATAAAGAATCAGAAGAACGAAAGAATTATTTTTATGTTAAGGTAATTAGGTTAGATAATAATGAATCTAAAATTTATAATTAATTTAAACTTTTAACTAAACTATTACTGTTAGATTGCAACCCCAAAGACCTTTAATCTCCACCAAGGCTATGGTGTTGCTGACTTTAACGATCCGTTATTTGAAGTTTTACAATTTAAAGTTTTAAAAAGCGAAAAATATGACCAGTTCAAAGATAAATTTGCAGTCAAATTTGAAATTCCAACCGAACAAATAAGATTCTTGATATTTACAAATCGTAATATTAGGCCAATTCCAGATGATTATGTTTATAAGTGTAAGTGATTCGTAAATGTAATTCCTATAATTTTATTTTGTTTGTGATAAATATTTTAACTTGTGTGATAAATAGCTATGGATAGAATTTACAGAAGGATGGGTCTGGGACAAAATGAAATGAATTTTTATTTAGAAATTTCACACAAGCCTATTAAAGATGAGGTGATTTTTTTAATGAGTTATTGTGCATATTATCAAACATATTTCATTTCCATTTATTTGATATGCATAGGAATGGTTCCCACCAACAGTAAGGAATACCTATGCAATGATTTTCATCAAATATTTTGACCCCAATACACAATATTTAGAGTATGTTTCATTAATTTATTGTGATGGCTGATGCTGAAATCTGTATCTAAATTTATATAAAAGTTAAAAACTTTTGGGAAGTAACTTTTTTCCGATTCTTTTAGGGTTAATATTAGGGTTATAATTGATAATTAACTGTTAAAGAGTATAGGAGTATATGAGGATTTTAGTATGGCTTATAGTTTCCAAATTTCAGCAGCAACCGCGACATTTAGTATTAAATTTAATAATATTATTATTATTAATTTATTTGTTACTTTACATTTATGTAACAGAGGGCTTGGTCATATATATATTCAAAAATCATATAAAGTTGATGATATCATTCCAATTCTATGTGAGAAAAAAGATTTTCCACCACATACACCTTTAAGGGTATACAAAGTAAGTTTATTTATATTTTTATCTTTTGAAGTATATTCTTTCTTAATAATTATACTTTTGTTAAAATGTAGGAAACAAGAACAAGCGTGACTGAAATAATAACTAATCTACAAGATGGTGATATAATTTGTTTTCAAAAGGAATTCACAGAAATGTAAATTATTTATTGCTTTATTTGGTTAATTAATTCATCATTTCTTAAGAGAATATTTTTTCTTTTAGAAATCGAGTAGGCCGTGCTTGTGATATTCCCACATTCTATAGTTCATTATCCACGCGTATCATCGTTCAATTTAGGCCAAAATTTAAAGATGAAAAACAGAAATCTGAATTTAAGTTGGCCTTAGACAAGGATTATACATATGATGTTGTATGTTTAATTGATCTTTACGACTTTGAGATAATTATCATAGTAATTGTTTAAAATAACATACTCTTTCTATAGGTTGCTAGCCACGTTGCTGCATATCTAAATACAGATCCTCTGAAATTACGTTTTACGTCAGCACATCTAACATTCGGGACACCTAGATCTGTGATCAAAAGGAAAACTAATGCAACATTAACATCGATGCTTCCAGGAAGATATCTATCTTTACCTACCTCGGCAAACCTTATATATTATGAGATGTTAGATTTTAGCATTGACGAATTAGAAAATATGATGTTATTTAAAGTGTACTGGCTTGGGTCAACTTTAAAGGAAATTGTAAGTATTTCGGTTGATATATTAATTAGCTAATTTGTTTATTAATTCGCTTTTTTTTTTTTTTAAAAAAAAAAAAAAGGAATTGTTTAATATTTTTCTTCCAAAGAAAGCTACAATTGATGATTTTTTAGAAGAAATTATACGAAAACTATCATTACCAGGACCCACCAGTAGTATTAGATTGTTTGAAGTTATGAATTGCAAGATTTTAAACGAATATATAGGTACATTTAACAGTCCAATAGATAAAATACCGGAACACGCAACATTATACGCAGAGGTTGGTTTTTTTTTATAGCTTTTGGATCCTTTATTCCCTTTTTGAAAATAAATTACTTTGTATTTAGGAAATATCTCAAGAGGAAATTAAACTAAATATCAATGATAAAGTTATTCAAGCATATCATTTTACTAAGAATCCTTCATACATACACGGAATTCCATTCAAATTTGTTATTAAAGCTGTTAGTATCTGAATAAATATACGCTTTAATGTAGTTTATTCGTTTATGTTCTGAATTTTTTTCATATTTGTACAAACAGGGCGAACCTTTTTCAGAGACCAAGTTGCGGCTTCAAGCACGTTTAGGAATGAATGAAAATGATTTTGCGGAAGTAAAATTTGCGATTGTACAGGAGGTGCCATATACAAAACCTAAGTACATTGTTTATGATAGTATGTATATTCATATCTTGATTTTTTTCATTTAGGTTATTAGAAATATTGACCTTTTTGTATAAATTTATAAATATAATAGATGTTATTCTATCTGATCGAAATTGGACACCCGATACATATTTAGGTCTTGATTATGTGAGCAAGACAGAGCGTGTAGGAATAGTGGGTGATGATAATAAATCAATATATATAAAGGAATAACTTTTTGTTGTGAAATTGTCTTGTAATAATAATTTTACTTCTGCCTATTATTTATATAATAATAAATTTTTTGTTAATATACGGTGGAAATCTTGACAACTGTTTCAAATCAAGTATTTAATTAGCCATTGTGAAGATTTACTATTACACAATAGTAATGTTAGCTAATCAAGGTATTTAAAGAAACTTATAACCCTAATTGGAGCCTAAGTATTAACCCTAAAAAATTGTACTCTAAATTTTACAGAATTTAAATTTTGACTAAATAATACCTTGTAATATATAGTACAAATAATAACTTAATTATTAGGTAATATATAGATTTATTGGTAAATAAAGTATATTAAAATACATTTATTAGTAATTAAGTTGTTATTTGTACTATATATTACAAGGTATTAGTTAAGATTTGATTTTTTAACTGGTGGTTATCTGTTATTACAAAATTATAATTCAGGCCAGCTAATCAAAAAAAAAAATCATAAAATCATCACTATGATCTGATATTTATTATGATATATTATACCGTTATATTTAATATTTAAGTCAATTAAGTATTTAAGTGTTAAGTTTTGTTTAATTTTGTTGATTATTACATTCAATTATATATAATATACAGTATACTTAACAATCATTATAAAATGTATCTATGGTGCTTATGATGTTGATATTTTTTTGCTAAAATCCAGAATTAGGGTGCAACCACAAACTAAAATAGAGGTCAGATAGCATAAAGACCCAAATTTAGAATAACATAAGGTTTTTGAAGGTTCTAAACTTTTTTACTTAATATATTTGGCTTTGGTTATTTAGATAGTTTTTGAGCTATAGCAACTGTGGTGTTTAACCCACCGGTGTAATTTGGTGTAATTTAGAACCATAAATAGTAGTAATCATTACAAAGTTAATATCTCAAAAATGAGACCAATAAACAGCAGTCAAATATATTAAATAAAAATATTTAGAGTTTCCAAAAACTATTTCTAACTAGAATTTGAATATTTGTATCCGACCCTTGTATTATAAAACTAGGGCGGTAATGATAACCATCAATTATTTGTAGTTTAAAAAATCATAAAATTCTTCACAAAGCAATTTCATCCTTTTTGATTCACCACCTTTTTATTAGAGATATTATGAAACAATGGCTTTTTTTATGAATCAAAACGAATGGACCTCGTGAATCAAAAAGGATTCCAAAAAATCTACTTTAAAAAGATTTTATATATCAATATTATGTTGCTTTTTGTAGATCATTATATAAATTCAATTTACTCAAACTTGTCTATACATAAACAAATGAACCCTTTTAATTACATGACATTTCAAATAGTAAAATTTCCGGAGAATTATTTTTTTTTGTTAGAGCACGAAAGAATTTCCTATTCTAATTTTTGAAAAATAAACGATTTCTTAAAAAACATGAATTTTGTTTGATCTGATCACCTATTGGCTAATCTGTTGTCGAAGTCATCCATTTAAAAAAATCATCAAACATTTGAATAAGAAACCAAGTTTTTATCCTTTAGCAAGTAATTTTTCTTGAGGAATTTTGCTACATAAGTTACTAGTTTCCAAATCTGGTTTAAATAGTAACTATAACATAACGATAATGATAAAGGAATAATTTTTTCAGTTACACGAGTATGAATCTGTCGGTGATCCTTTGTAAAAATAAGCCTTGGGAAAATTTTGCAGTTCAACCAATAAGAAATCCGTTCATTGATTTTCGGCAATCGGATCGGCTTGTCCGTGCATAAAAAAAAAAAATTCTATCGTACGTTTATTCTCATTCGTTTTTAGAAGACACATTAAAAATTCTTTTTGAAATGATAATCTTACCTAATGAATGTCTTTTCGAAATATTTACCTACCTCAAGAGTTTAAATTTATTTTCATGCCTTCTTGTAAATCGTCAATGGTGTAGAATTGCTGTACGATTATTATGGAGAGAAGTAAACTTATTTAGAAGTAAAAAACTTGTAAGAACGTGTCTATTACTGTTAAGCACAGAAGAGCAAGCATTATTACAAACATTATTAATACCATTCAAGTGCAACATAACCTTTCCAAATAATTTAAAACCATTATTTTGCTATACCGCTTATACTATGGTTATTAAGGTTGATTCAGATAACGGAATTATGAAATGGTTTGAACATAATTCTCGTAATTTCAAATCTTTTAATTATTACTTGCAGTTAAATGCTGCTAAAATAATTCGATATTCCTTAACAAAAATGTTTCTACGAACAAGTAAGAAACTTAAAGATTTAAGCATTCATTGTGAAATAGTAAGTTTATTATTATCAAAAATATTTGAAGAATGTACTTTGACTTCTTTAACACTTTCACATAATGAACTGGGTACCGAAGGAGGAAAAGTACTCGCAGAAGCTCTTCATAAAAATACTACTTTAACCCACTTATATATTTGGGGTAATAAACTTGATTCTGAAGTAGGAAAAGCAATAGCAGCAGCTATTTGCGTGAACACTACTTTAAATTATTTAAATATTATGGATAATCAACTTTTTTCAGAAGGTGGAAAAGCACTAGCAGAAGCTCTTTATCAAAACAGGATTTTAACTTCTTTGAATATTAGTGGAAATCATCTTGGTTCTGAAGTAGGAAAAGTATTTTCAGAGGTCCTTTGTATAAACACTACTTTATCCTACTTGAATCTTAGTAAAAACCGACTTGGTACTGAAGGAGGAAAAGTACTAGCAGAGGCGCTTCATATAAATACCACTTTAATCTCACTTAATCTTAGTGAAAATCTACTTGATTCTGAAGCAGGAAAAGAATTATCTAAAGCTCTTTATAAGAACACCACTTTAATCTCACTTAATCTTAGCGACAATTTACTTGATTCTGAAGTAGGGAAGGAATTATCTAAGGCTCTTTACAAGAATACTACTCTAACATCTTTAGAGCTTTTTAAAAATGATATTGATAACAATATGTTGGATACAATTAATAATTTGCTTAGAAGAAATCGAGAAGATTTTTAATTTGAAAGTAGAGATTAATTTTTATAGCTATGATGATTATATTTAGATATAGAAATTTATATGCATAAATTATGAACATTCTTTATGTCTAAACATTTTATTCTGGTTAATAAAGTTGTCTATTAGCTTTTAGTTCGATAAATTTCTAATGATTAATTTGATTTTTGAATTAAATATTGCTTAGTATGGGAAAAAAAATATTTACTTTCTAAATCAAGAATTTATAGAATTCATCAATGCAATACATTGTTATCCCGATCAACCAATCAAGTGTAGCGTGAAATCTATTAAAACGATCTCTCATGAAATTGGCGGTAAATCTTTCAGTCATTGTTTTACCCAAGCTTAACTAGTTTACGCATGGATCGAATCGGACGTGTAATTTAAATAGAAATCGAATCGGACAAAGTTGGATCCGAAATCGTGTCAAAACAGATCCAGATTCGACTTGAATACATCTCTCATTCAGTTAGGGAGTAATACTCATACCGACAAGAATACATAGAAGGTTCTTTATTGCGTCTCAAATAAAGGGAAGAAAAAAAGTTATCCAGGCGTATTCAAAATCCTGAGTCTATAATCTTGATTTGCACAATCCCAAAAGTGACTGGATCATAATAGTTTAAGATCCAGAAAAATCAAGATCTTGACAGTTTATGATCAGGAGTTTATAGTAATGATTTTCGCGATTTATTATGTAGTGTAGAAAAAGTATTCTATGTTAAGAACAAAACTAAAATCAAATGAAATACAGTTTTTTTTTTTTAGCTCAACGCCTTTGTTAGCAGTGATATACGTGCTCTTACATAATTACCATGTTCATGGTCATTTTTCATATAGGTACCATACAGTCAGATTATAGAAATATGGAACCAAATTCTTAAATATTATTCTGTCAAATGGAATTCATTCCAGTAGCTATAAATTGAAATCCTTTCTTAGAGTCTTTTATATATTCTCCATTCTTGAATTGTTATTTTATATGTTTGACATTAAGCTTCGTTTATGTTATCTTTTTTACATTACATTTTCTTTATTTTGATTTTTTTTAAATCTTTTATTAGTTATTTCGTTTATTTGTGCGATGTGACTCTTAAATTTGAATGCGAATAAAATAATAAATATTTATTAATTACGATTTCAAATGGTGAATATTCATGAATTGAATATTTTTATTTTGAATAACCAATATAAAATACAATTAAATAGTAATTATTCATGAACATAAATAAGCTGTTTATCCAACTTTGATGTATTTATGCATTGCTTACTAAACAACCGCGTGTAATATAAGGATTGTACGTCTAGCAATTATAAAAAATAAGCATCTTCAGTTTTTGGAACCTATTTTTAATCTTTGCAAACAATTATCTTGCCAATGGTTAATAGGCTTTTTTTATTCAACGGCGATAAATGAATTTGCAGCTTTTAATAACCCTTCGAATCCTTCGAGTATTCCGCATATTTGAAAAATACATTGGTGAAGATCAGCTTAAATAAATGCATTAAAAGATACACTGGGCACAAATGAGACAGCCGAAAAAATTTATGGTTAGAAATTATCAGCATTAAGAAATAATCAATTTATATATATTTTTTGTCATTTACAACTTACCATTCGGTTATGGAGCATCGAACTTCAAATAAATTCACTTCAGCTAAGTTTCTTTTCATCCTGAAAAATAACAGAATTCTGTGTTATTATATGTACTATCAATATTAAATATTCATGGTTTAAAATTTTTCTGTTAACGGATATTGTAACATTTATTAAAAGTATGGTAATTAATAATAACGGGCTTTACGATGCTCACCATCAAAGAAATTATAATCTCATTCTCGATTTTCTCACATAATATCGTTTTCAATTTTTAATTAAAATTATCTTTAAACGTGCAAACATGTTCGTCGTCGTATTTGATTATTCACTTTTAAATCACCTCGAGAAACTTTTTTCTTTATCTAAATTGAAGTAATTTCATTAATATATAAATAATTTTACAAATTTTTATTAAATAATTACCACTTCACAGTCACCTTCGCTGCTTTCTTATATGCTACTTGATTTGACTCTGATTCTAAGATTTCGAAATTTACTGTATCCTCTAAATTTGTCTATTATAATATTAATTTTATATATTTTGAAAATAAGGTCATGGTCAGATTCTTGAATTAGCTGATGTGTCTTCAGGAAATTTAATAGTGTAAATCTAGCATCAGATTCTTTAAAATAATCTGCAAAATTTTCGTTATTTGGGTTTTGATCATTTTTAAAAAAAATTGCAAACTGAGGTTATTTTTAACTAAATAAAAAAATATCGAGAAAATGTTTTTTTTTTTTGCCTAAGAAAAAACAGTTGTTTATCCAGAAAAATGGCAACATTTTGATTTACGATGCACCACGTCAGGGATCAGAAGAATACACAATCAAATTTCGAGATCAGGTGGAAATCATTGAGGAAATCAAATGAGGAGGAAATTAAATTGTTGATTTTTATTTAAGCTATTTACTATTTATTTTTATTTTTAGAATACAAGCACTTATTTATATGATCACTTTTATATTCTATAATTGAATAATAACTACTTAAGTTCTTAAACCGCAGTTAATACAATTGATGCACAAATAGAAACAGGATATGCAGCAAATTATATAATATCGCGCACAAGATATGTAATGTTAGTCTTCCACACTACATAATCCTAACAATAGAACTATGAGTAGCGATCATATAATAACTCTAAATTAATGGATCGTTTGAGCAGAGTTAAAAAAGTTACATTTTTGATACCTCTTTGATATGGAATTTTATATTATCAATAGTCAATATATAAGGTTATGTATGCTAAATTTCTTCCTAAACATTCATTAATGTCTCAAAACAGATTTAGACTGCTATTTCTTCTATTTTTCACGTTTTGACTTCTACAATTTGGTTGGTTGATTGTCACATAATTTTGTCTCCACTTTAGATAAAGCAATAATTACTTATTTATACTTACATGAATACATGTGCAGTGTGACATTACTTGCTTTATACAGGATTTAATCATCCGTCTATTAACGTGATTTCCTGCTTGCTCTCGCTATCTGATCTCATTACACCAATATTGAAAGTGAGAGTTTTTCTAATAATAGCGCCATAAAAACGGTATAATTCGTATTTTATTTGGGCTACGTAACTTTATAAATTAATTTAAAAAACCGCCCAGCTTTAGACGCACACTATAAGTAAATTATAATTTGTAATATATTTCAATATATATCATCGTTATAGATATATTTATTTCAAAAGTCGAATTAATCCAGATCTTGTCGTTTAGTTCAATGAAATAGATATTCATTATCTAATATTAATAATAAAAAAAAGTCAACGAAATATTTTATGAAAACCAATAATTCTGTCGATTTGTAAATATTAGACATAAAAATAAATAATATAAATAAAAGATTTGAAATCTAAGTTAAAGTTTTTTTCCGAAATGTCTTATCAACCGAAATGAGGTGTTATATTCATCTAGTTCAACACTAGATTTATCAAGCATTTCATCGTACTTTTTGTAACTAATGCTTGTATATTCAAGAATCATGGATTTTACAACTTCAAAAAAGGTTATGAATTTCTGTTTTATCTATCAAATATTTATAATACATGGTTAAAAAAAACAATATATATAATATAATATATATGAAATTGTACTGTATTAGAAAAACTTTACCTCATCATGATCAGTAAAATATAATATTCTTTCGTCAAATTGATATTCAAGATTATTATCTTTAAATAATTTGACTGCATTTTTGTAAAAGTCTTCAGAGCAAACACCCTTATTTCGAAGGAAACTAAACACTATCGAACGAAATATTATTTATATTTGTTAGTGTTTACTTGTAGACAATATATATTCCGATTTTTCCCGTGTTATCATTCTGGAAAATGCAGACTTTTTAGAATAAAGCATATATAAAATTCCTGTAAAATCCTGATAAATCCGGGTAAGCATTAAGGTTTGTTATCAGGTAAACTCTTGTTATATTTTGTACGTTATTGCGTAAGCACAACAGATACAACTCTTAACGGAAAACTCTTATGATCATAGATTTATTCCTTTTTGCATGTTATACCGTAATTATGCTTATTCAAATTGAAACTCAGCCAATAACAAATATTAAGTCTTGCGTTGATTAATGTCACAAATGATTGGCTGAAATGTGCTGTTACGCAGCACATATCAACCAATTATTTCATGATATTAATCGATGCATGATCAATATTATATACATTGTAATTGCATGATATTGGACCAATATCACAAAATTTGGTTTGTTAGTGCAAGTGACTGACTGAAACATGCCGCTACATGGCGCATATCAACCAATCATTTGCACCGACCAACCAAATCTTAAGATATTTCAAAATATTAATATTCAGCTTCCAATCCTTCACATTTATTAAATTAGAAGTAGAATTTAATTTTTATCTTAAAATTAACAGACTTCTACGGAAGTAACGTATGATAACCTGGGAAAAGTCGGTATGTTTTTGCAAATTTTCTTTTTAAATGCAGTAAATTTACATGCGTCAGCAAGGAATTTTGTGTTAGGACCAGGATTTATGACTTTCATATCAAATTCCACATTCTCGATCCATCCACCAGGTTTTAAAATTCGTAATAATTCTAATGTATAAAGAAAAGTTTAGTTATTAATTTATATATCAATTAATCATTATTGATTCTGAGATTAGCTGACGTTTATATTTAGACTAATTTTAATTTAAATTCATGCGTTTAATGAGTTTTTGGAAGTTCTATATGTATATATATGTGTAGCATATGTAATAGATATTCCACGGACTGTTGTGAATATCATGGATTAGCACGACTTCGCTGTGCTAATCCATGAAGTCACGGCACACCGTTGAATATCTTATATATTTCAAGGTTCCTATGCCCGTAACATTTCTGACTAAAATTTTTAATGATGACGTAATGCCGTTGAATAATTTTGAATATTTTCACGGCAGTACACCATCATAAAAATATCATCAGAAATGTTCACTGGGGAACATTAGAGGCCGTGTAATATATAAAATATACATATAGTGTATATTGTAGATCTATGGTTGTGTTAGAATCAGATTTAATAAATTATTTTTAAACTAAAATAAGGACACTAAGTTTCAGTATTAGCTAATCTCAGCATCATCCATTATATTAATGTTTAAAGTGCCTGTTACTTTAAATTTTTTACCTGGAAATAATTTAGTCTGTGCATCTTTTGATGAAATAGACCATAGAATGTCTTTTATGTGAATATAATCAAATGAACAATCTAGATATTGCAATTCCTTTAAAACATCAGCCTGTTCAATGCAGACATTCGAAGGCATAACGTCTTTTCGATTTACAATATCAATTCCTGTAAAGTGTGAAAGAGGATAGGTTTTTGCCTTCAAATTAAGCAATTAATGGTTAAAAAATAATTTCATTCTAATCTATAGAATTAAACAATATTTAATTGATTATATAATAATAAAAAAAAAAATACCATATCACAAACCCATGTGCCAAATCCACAACTTTTTTGAAAAAAATGTTAAGATTTTATGAACAAAATAATAATACATAGATAAAACTTACCCAATATCAAGAACTTTGGCATCACCATCTTTTAGGGTAGATTCGATTGGAGAAAAAAAATTCGAGCCCCAAGCTTTTAAAATAATTACATTCTAATAATTAGTATTAATATAAAAATGTAGTTACTTTAACATTCCAATTTAATAACAAAAAATCGCGATTAATGGATGTGATGACTGACGTGATGGTATTCTTTATCTAAATTGCTATCAATCGACGGAAATCCAGTATTTGCTTTTATATATTCTTGAAATTTTATTTCACCTGACTTATCAAGGTTGGGATCTTTATCACTTGTAGCTGTATTTTTTTTCGAAACATCATTACCCATCGTTAAAAAATTTAAAGAATGAATTTAATAATAAAGAATGTAAATGATGTTAAAAAACATCAGTGAAATATTTGATAGTAACTATTTTAGAATGAAAATTTCTTGCTTACATATATATATCATTCGAAAAAAGGCATGCCAATAACGATTTTTTAATTTGTTTGTCATACAACGTTAATTTAATTTACGCATAAAATTCACAAATACAATCAAACAAATGTTAGTGTTACGCACTAATTAGATAAACGGTTATCAAACTAATATCCTTTATCATCATGTTCACCTCGCGCATTTAAGATATACACGTAGTTAATGTAGTTAATACATACGAAGCACTAATAACCTAATAATCCCGATTGATTGTTAATTCAGCCAGTATGGTCTGATTATTAAATAATCGGGAGGGAAAATAAATTCTATAGTTATTGCTTATGTAACATGAAATAATGGTTTTAAACAATTTTTTATTATGATTTATTTATGGAATAATCTATTATATAAAATTATCACTTTATAAGCTTATCATGGTAATATACGACAAAAAGTATAAATATAACCAAAAACATTAAAAGAACTTTGGGGGCAAACGCAGACGATCTGAGCATGCAGACGCAAAACACCGATAGTGCAGATATTACAAATTATGTTTTAACAAAAAGAAAGTGTGACAGTTCACAAGAACTAAAAGAATCTAGTTACAAATTAAAAAAGCAAGTACGTACTGTACATACATACGTCGGTACTGTATTTAATCAAACATAACCATAAATACCTCCATTATTGAATCACAATTGTTATCGTTATCACTATAATGTTGAGATTACATGCTAAATAATGCATATCAACTACTTTGATATATATAAAAAGTATTTTTTGATAACTCAATCAAACTTTAGACATCTACTTTTAGGTTGATGAAACTGATTACTTGTTATTAGGAAAGAACTTGTTATTCATTCCTAATTTTACCTATCAATGTTGATTAGAGTTTCGGCATAAATCGAAACCTTTTACTTAGGTGTATCGAAATTATTAATACTGATATCTAATTTTACAATGAATAACCTTTGATCCACTAACACTTGTTGAATGAATTTCTATCAATGATTGGCTCGGGAAGACGGTTTAAAGAATACAAACCCGCTATACTTCAATCACAAAATCCAGAGATTATTAAGGTTTTGTTTCACTCTGACATCCAAAATCTCGAAATCCATAAACCCAGACATCACGCGATGCGATAATTGAAATTTAAAGTCCGAAAATGTTTGTTAAAGTGATTAATAATCTTAAATATTAATTGTTACACCGCGTGATGTCGGAATTATGGTTTTCGAGATTTTAGATGTCGGGATTTTATGATAAAACATCCGATGTGACGCAAAACCTTAATAATCTCGGGATCCTGCGATTGTGCAAAAGCTATTTTGTATTAAGTCCTAAAAATCAGTTGAAATGAATAGTATTTATCCCTGGTTATTATTTATATTTCCATATTATTTATTTTATGCTTATTACCTGGATCTTAGGTTTTAAGTTCTTCATTTATAGAACCCTCCTAGTATAGCTACCATTTTTATTATAAACTAAATTATAAGAGACAGTAAAAACGACACATAAGTATAGAGTATTAAAATTCTCAAATACTTGTCTTCAAAAAATACAATTAGCGACTTTACATTAACTACCGTTTAGGTAATAAAGATTCGAATTTTGTTTTTCGTAAAAAATTGCTTCAGGAATTTTTACTAATCAAAGTTATTTTTGATTTATCATAATTCAAAATGTTTTCATTTCGCTCAATCCATGTTTTGAAAGATGCTTTTTATATCAACCATTTTTCAAATTGGTACGAAATACTTTTAAATCATTAATTTTAATTATTAGAAAATTTTAAAATTTATTTTAAAATTACTGTAAATTAATCAAATTGGTAATATTTTACAAATAAAATATAAAATTAGTCCTAAAATTTAAATTAAAATTTAATAAATTTTATATTTAATATTTTTAATTATTGATTTTTTTTTTTTATTTGATGACTAGAACTAATTCTTTAATTTATTTTTTTAATTTTTAAATATTTTAAAAAATATACATATTTTAGATATTTTTTTTCTTATTTACAGCCACTACTAGTACGTATAACATTCAGGTCTACTACAGAGAACCTGAGTTACACTGTATCACCTTTTTCCGTTTTTTTTTTGAATTTTTTAGGAAACATAGCTAAGGTTGGAAATATATAAAACATGTAAAAAAAGAAAAGAAACTTATTCAGCTTAAATATGGGGATATTATTGAGTTACTAAAGAAAAAAGGATATAACCCACAGAGATATAACAATGTACGAGTGTATTAGGCTCATATTCACTTACACTGAAATACAAACTTCCAATTTATCATTGTTGGACAAAAATTCTTCTAGTAAATGTATGCACACTAGCTTTACGTGATAACGTCACACATGTACCATCATTCTTATGAAGAGCTCCCGCTAATGATATTTCTATCTCATGACCAAGTTTATTATTACAAATATTTAAAGAGGTTAAAGTAGTATTTCGATGAAGTGCTTTGATAAATGCTTCTCCAACTTCAAAGTCAAGTTGATTCTCCGAAAGATTTAGATGTTTCAAAGTAGAATTTTTGTGAAGCGCTTTTGCAATTGCTTTTCCTCCTTCCGTTCCAAGTTCATTATGACAAAGATTAAGATGAATCAGAGTAGAATTTACATAAAGAGCTTTTGCTAGTGCTTTCCCTCCTTCAGATCCTAACTTATTATGTGAAAGAATTAAATGGGTTAAGGTAGTATTTTTACAAAGTACCTCTGCTAATGATTGTCCATATTCGGAACCTAATCGATTTAGTGAAAGATTCAATTTAGTCAAAGTAGTATTTTTATGAAGTGCTACTATTAATGTTCTTAATTCTTTAAAATGTAAGGAAGCTGTAGTAATACGTTTAAATTTATCAAGGTTTGTCGTTGATAAATTTACTTGTTGATTATTAATGCTTAAGCATTTAAGTTTCTTACTTGTTCGGAGAATCATAATAATTAAAAAATTTTTAATTGCTCGAACTTCATTTAAAGATGAATGATATTTTAAATGTATATAATTATCCTTTAACCAATTTTTGAATCCATGATCTGAATTGATCTTAATAATTGTGGCAAAAGATGTGTATTTAAATAATGGTTTGGAATTATTCGAAAAAATTATATTAAATGGTCTTAATTGTGCTTTTTCTTTTTCATTTAATTCCATAAGACATGTTCTTACAAGTTTTTCATTTTTAGAAAGGTCTAAATCGCTCCATAATATCGGTACAACAATTCTACACCATTGACGGTTTACGAGAAGGCATGAAAATAAGCTTTTACGATGATAACCTTTAAGATTACTCAATATATCGAATAAACTTTCATTTGGTAATGTTATCATCTTGGAAACGTTAAAACAATTTATCCGCGTTTGATGTTAATTTTGTTGACAACTTTTTTCGGAGTTTGGCAATCCAATTTTATTTATATGTAGGTGTTATCAACCCAAAAACAAGCTCGTATGATTGGCCATCAAAATTTTATATGTCGCTAAAGCCTAAAAGATAAAATAAGTAATTTCATTATAACTAGGTAAGCGATCTTCGGAGCATAATAATTGACTAAAAATAGAAACGGCGTATTGGATAAATTAATAAACTCTGATATAAAAATAGTAATTACGCATGTAAACTAGTCTATGGCTTGAAACCAATTTGTTTTTTTTAGGCATGATACGTTGGATGGTCTGTCAACTAAGTAAATCAAAACTATATATGGTATATATCATATAAAAATTTTTCTTAAAAATTTTCATGGAAATGATGCTGGGCTCTTATAACTATAATTAGAATCCAACTCTTAAATTAATCGATAGAAGATCTTTACAGTGAAAAAGCTATAATGCCGAATTTTATATTGTATTAAAAAAATTTGCCGGCAGCTTAAATGTCGTCCAGATTATGGATCTACTGCACAGCCTGCAGCATTATGCTGCCAGAATTATGCTAGCTGGCCAAAATTATGCTAGCTAGTCTGAATTTTAAAAATCACAATGTGTAGTCTCTCAAATATTCTGCGCAGCGGCCTATCCCTAGTCCAGATTATCTAAAACAACAAATGCACATCATGTAAGAAAAAAATCGGTTTCTATATGTAGTGTAAAAATGGCTCTATAACTTTGTTACTGAAATAGAAAAGAGTCGATTGGCATTAAAAAAAAAAGGAAATTTTAACTTGTGCATCTAAAAAAAAGTTCTCCGATTATATATATTTTATTAGGTCTCAAGTTTTTTTATTGTTTTTATAGTTTTTGATATATGTTTTTAGCTTTAACGGTCAGGTACTGCTTAAGGGCTAGGATTTAAGTTTTTTTTATTGTTTTAATAATTTTTCTAACTCTTAGACCCGACTACTCTAAAGATAGGTCTTAGGTTTTTATTGTTTTAATAGTTTTTAATATATTATTGTTATGTATTTTTATGTATATTCAGAGCATAAAGATAGAATTCATTAGAAAAAATTTGAGAATCATAGATTTTCAATAATTTTATTAATAAAATCATGAAAAATCTTATGATTTTAAAATTTGCTAATTAATTCTATTAAAAATTTTACTAATTAATTCTATTGTGATTCTGGATTTCGGCGAGTCTCTTACTTTTTTCTACTTCTAATTAATTATTACAATTATTTCACAATTCACCAACATTACCTTCTCAATCAATTCTGAATCTAGACCAAACCTATGATTTCAACCTTATTATTGCAACTTATAATATTAGAAGTTTCAACACTATTATTAAAAAAGAAACCTGGCAGAACTATTGCTTACAGAATGATATTTCTGTTGCTAGCATTACAGAAACTAAAATATCAAACAAAACAAACTTATTTTTTTGTAACAACAACACCTTTACTTACTACTAGTTCAAACTAAAATCTCAGCTAAGGAAACAGCTATTATAATTTGCAATTATCTTAGACCCCATGTGCATAGCTGCATAATACATTTAGGAGAAGTTATTGCTTAGATCTTTTTTTAAAAACAATATCAAGCTTCATATAATTTCAGTATATCTTTTATCTACAAACTCTGTAAAATATAATAAAACACAAAATACTATTATTAATTGAATTTAATAAGCATATTACTTAAACCTTTACCCTATTGTCTTAGGAGATCTTAATTCACAAGACTCTATTTATAGCTCATAAAGCAAATTTAAACTTATTAAATTTCTTTTTTTTTTTTTTTTGGTATTAAGGTGACCTCTTTGGTCTTTTGACTTTTATTAATCACTTGTCGGTATTGTGG
>CAJVQA010002203.1:0-22669 GCA_910591915.1 Cetraspora pellucida
TGTAACTCCAACATTGCACAGATGCCCCATGACCTGCCAGTCATGCTGGTGCGACCGCCATTACAGGTATCCTAACCTAACCGTTAGTAACAGTTGCCATAATATGAATATTACATAGGTGATTATCCAAATTTTTGTCATCAATAGGATTTGAACACCCAACCTACCACTTGGGGGGTTGACAACCTGACCACTTCACTAGGTTACCACACCCCTTTGATATATGTTGTCATTAAACTATCACCACATCTTTCTAATGTATTTATATTTTCATCTTAAATTGTATATATGTGCACTCTATTTGGTTTGCATATGACTGGTTTGTTTACTTGTTTACATTTTCATGACCAAAACAGATCTGTAATATAGGGTTTATACCAATTTCCCAAAATTTTGTTTTTTACATAGTTTCTTCAAGAAAAAGCTCTTGTTTTTCTTATTACTCTTGCTGGTTAGCTTATTTTTGGCTGTTCTTTCTTTATCTGTACCTTTTCTGTATGCTTTTTTTTTTTATTAGGCCTACTAGAGTGGTTCAGATAGCTGCTATTGTGTAAACTTAGTTTTTGTTTCTTGCCAAATTTGGTTTGAGTGATCAGCAGAGAGAGTTTTTCAATTAATCGTTTTGGTTTTGCTATTGGGTTATTAAACTTAAAGATTATTTGTTTTAAGTAATAGTAAGTTTCAATTTTCTTGTTAAGATTATATTGAGTATATCCAGAAATGAATAAGAATTTTAAAATTCAATTAACTTGTTTTTTCTATGTTTCTCTAAAAAAAGAGTTGCTTATACTTTAAGTTGTTAGTACCAGTATTTGTTTTAATTATTTATTATTGAATTAGATAGTTAGTATTATTACTTTCTAACTTTGTAGTTACTTTATTAAGGTAAGTTTTAATTAGAAAAGGTAGTATTTCTTTTAATTATAGAAATTCATTGATATTAAATTCTACAGAAGCTTTAATTTTAGGGTTTAAGTCAATAACTTTTTCTGATTCTTTATCACTTCAAAAATAATATTTTAAGATGATATGTTTAAGTGATTTTGAGATATAGGATTTTGTTTTCAGATTTGAAGAAAATTGTTTAAAGCAATTATTGTTTATAATTGTAGTTTTAAAAAATTCTATTTTTAGAAAAATTTGTACAATTCTAGAAGATTTATATAAATTTTTGAGTATCACAATTTTTGAATAAATTGTAACATTAAAAAATTTGTATAATATTATTGTTTTTTTTCTAATTTTAGAAATTTCTTTCAGAAATTCCAGTTATTTAATAAGAACAAAAATTTTTATATTTGTTTTTTATAATATTTAGCAAGATAATTACTGTTATAATATTTTTGCAATATTTTTCCTTTGTTATTACAAAGTTTATAGACATCATTGTTTAATTTTTTTTAAATAATAAAAGATTCAATTCTTTTATCTTTAAATTTAGCTAATTGAGAATATTCTGTTTTTTTTAATTATTTATACTTTGTTACCTATTTTAAATATTTTGTAATGAATCTTGGCATTAAAGTATTCTTTTTGTTTCTGTTGTAATTCATTGGTCTTTTCTTTTGCATTGTTCTGCAATTCTGGTAGCTTGTCAATAAGCTTACATGCTTAATGCAATATGCTATCTTGTAAGTTGTATTTTGTTTTTTCAAAAAATTTAACAGATAGTAAAGTTTTAATTGGAAGAACAGCTTGTTATTTATATATAAGCCAAAAGAAAGTATATTCAGTTATAATATGCTTCTTTGTTCAATAAGCAAGCAATATAGTAGGTATATGCAAATCTCAGTCATCATCTTTTTTTACTTTAATGAATGATTTATATAAGATATTTAACTATTCTATTTATTTATAAATGGTATAATAAAGAGAACTTATGTTTGATAAAAAACTTTTCACATAGGATGTAAACAGTTTACTAATAAAATTTTTTTTTTGGTCAGAAAAAATAATTTTTGGTATTCTATATTGACAAATAATTTCATTAAAAATAAACTAAGCTAAGATATTTGCTTTAACATCAGGTACAGCATGGGCTTTTGGCCATCTTGTTAAATAGTTAGTAGTAATAATAATATATTGATTATTTTTTTGGTAATTGGTAAAGGTTCTACTAAGTTAATTTCAATTTGTTTAAAGGCTTGTCTTATTTGGATAGAATAACAAGATTCAGTTTATTTGCCTTTTAGTCTCTTCTGACATTCTTTACATGTTTTAATATATTTTTGTACATCCTAATATATTTGGTCCTAATAATATTATTTAGCTATTTTATAAAACATAGCATTTGTTACTAAGTATCCTGCAGTAGAATGCTTATATATCATATACAAAACATATTCTACTTTATTTTATTTGATAATATGAAAAGAATATTAAGTATTTTTTTTGTTTTTCTTATATAATAGTTTTTTCTTGATAATAAAATATTTAACATAATGTTGTATTTGTTTAATCTGTTTTTGTAATAAAGAGTCAAACAACTTGTTTAATTCTATATAATTATATAAATTATAATAGAAATCCAAATTCATGAAGAAGAGTTTTGGTACAAGGTTTGTGTCTGAAGTTAAGATAAGACATCTATATTAGAATAAACTCTTCTTAATTTATAAATAATTTCAAAGTTATAAGACTAAAGTTTTAGAATTTATTATTCTAAGCATCCTTTAAGTTTAGCAGATTGTAACTACTTAAGAGCAAAATGGTCTGTAATTAGGATGAATTTGGCAGTTTTAAGATATTTATAAAAATGTTCAATAGTTTATACAATGACAACATATTCAAGTTTAATAGTACAATAATTAACCTTTTCTTTAGTTAAGCTTTTACTTGCATAGGTTACAAAATGTTTTTTTCTGTTTCTATTTAATTGACTAAGAGTAGTTCTGAATCTATAATAAGAAGCATTAGTAACTAGAATAAATAATTTGTCAAAGTCAGAATACTTTAATATAGAAGCTGTAATGAGTCTCTGTTTTAATTTTTCAAAAGCTTTTTGTTGTAATTCATCTTATATAAGAAGTTTATTTATATAACAGCTAGTTTAAAGATTGTGCTATTTTAAAAAAGTTATAAATGAACTGTTAGTAGTAACCTATTAGTCCTAAGAATAAATGTAGTTGAATTACATTATTAGATAGTTAAATCTTTTAAATAGCTTTTATCTTTGAAAGATCAGATGCTATTCTAATAAAAGTAACTATATATTCTAAGAATAATAAACTTTGTATTTGAAAATTATATTTTTTTAAGTTTAATCATAGACTAGCTTTTCTGATTCTAATAAAAGTTTGTCATAAATATTCTAAATATTTATCAAAGATCTTGGAGTATACTATAGTATTATCAAGATAGACTACTACAAATTTCTATGCAATGTCATGGTATACTCTATCTATTAATCATTGAAAGATTGCAAGTGTATTACATAGTCCAAAAGGCATTACATTAAATTTGTAAATATTATATCAAGTAACAAAAGCAGGTTTTCTTTATCTGTAAAATGTATAGCAATTTGCTAATATTCACTTGTAAGATCAAGTATAGAGAACTATTTGGATCTTTTTAAAATATTAAGCATTTTATTAATGTAAGATAACAGATAGATATTTTTTTTAATAATAATATTAAGTTTTTGATAGTTAATACAAAATCATAATTTGCTATTTTTCTTTTGAACTAATACAATTTATAAAGTTCAGAAGCTAGAAAGAGTTGTATAAGTCTATTATTGAGCATTTACTAAATTTCTTCTTTAATAAATGTCTGTTTTGTAGAAGAAGAAAAATAAGGTTAATATTAAATAGGAGGTTCTTTTTTTGTATAAATTTGATGAGTTACAAAATCAGTATATTCTAATTTTGTTATATCTTGTGCTAAAAGATCTGAAAACTCTATTAGCAGCTGGCTGAATTGTTTGTTTTGTTTAGCATCTAAAGGTTTAATGTTTAATTTAGATAGTTCTGGGCTAATACTATATTCTTTATAAAAGATTATAGTGTTTATTGTAAAAACTTAGTGCATATTGTCTAATTCAATAAGTAGTTTTTTATTCTATCTAAAATAATCTAAAAATTTGACTTTTCTTTTTCTTGAGCAAAAAAAGTATATTATTGTTAGATGGTCTGGACATCCTGTTAAAATACTTGTAGAAAGGTTTAAGTGAATCTTTCTAACTTTTCTACTTTTTGTTGAAGCTGTAGAATAAGTTGGTTCTAAGTTTTGACTTGTTGTTGTAGTTGTATGACTTGTAGCTACAAAAGTCTGGTTTTGATAAAATTGTATTAGTTGAGTTTGCCAAAGAGTCTACTAGTTTTAGTATCAGAGGTTTATAGATAAAAACTAGTAGAGAAGCATAGTTCTGGCAATATTTTTAATAGGTATTTAATTTATTTTAATGCTTAATATGTAAGCACTTCTTGCAAAGATTAACAGAAGCACTAAACTATCAATAAAGATTAGCAATAGCAAGCTAATAGTCAAATTCTAGATAGCTAATATCAAAAGACTTAGCTAAGGTTTGTTGAAAAGTTAATTTTTTTCTTCATCAAGGACAGCTTGTTTAGTTTATAAAATAAGGTTCATTTTTTTTATATGTTCAGGATCGATTAATTTGGTTATTCACTTGAGATTCTAATGCTTTAGTAGTAGTGAGATTTGTTTCTTGCAGATAAACTTTAACAAAATAGAAAATATATATTTGGTTTATTTTTTATACTTAGATTTAGCACTTCTGATTAACTTAATATAGTGTCTGATTCAGGTTCACATATTATAATTAGAGTTGTAAAAGATATTTGTACTGGTTTTGTAAATATATAAATGTTCAAGTTCACAAAACTATAGTTTCTCTGTAATATTTTCTAAATTATACATCTTGTTTCTGGGTTTAACATGTTTGCATAATTTGTATTTTACCAAAATTTCACATTCATCACCTTGAGTATAATAGTACTGGCTTCTAAAATTATTATAATTAAGACTTTGGTAGAAGTCAGTATAGCAATTTTTATAAACAAGAACTTTATCGAATTTTTGTAGGGTTTCTGGCCTTTGAAGGTTCTTGCAATAGCAGCAATGATGATTGTAGCAATTGCTATAGAAGTACTGTTTTTGGGCTTTAACTTTATTAGAGTTGCATCTACATTAGTAGGTCTGATTCTGGCACTTTAAAGGAGTTAAGAAACAATCAACAGCAATGTGTTCTATTGAGTTGCATTTATAACAAATATTTTCAAAGCATTATTGATAAAGGTGTTTAGAACTTTGCAGTTCTTGCAAGTTTTTCTTCAAAGAACTTGTAGTTTTTATAGTAATATTGATTGCAAGTATTTTGAGAGCAGTTAGCAAAAAGATAGTTAGAAAATTTACAATTGTCACAAACATGAGTTGAAGTAGTTTTGATTTGTCATTGAGGTTGGTAGATAGTTTATTCTTTATTGTCTGTTTTTGAATTAAGTTGGACAATATATGCTTTATAAGAAGTAAGAAATTTTTGCTTATAAAAATCAAGCTCTTTTGGACCTGTTACTGTTTGCTAGACAGATAAAGCATAATTACTTTTATAAATAGTTGATACTGAAATCTTTTTGTTATTCTACTTGAATAAATAACAATTATTCTTTTAGTTATAACTAGTACCAACTTTCTTGGACCAGTTATTACCAAGAAGAAGAAAGTAAGAAATAGCAGAAACTACTTCAACAGTAATTGGAATAGTCATTTTTCAATTTTTACAGAAAGGTTTTTAATAATTCCTAGAGAGTATATAGAAGTACCAGTTGTTGTAACAATTAGGCTAATAGAGGCTTGTTTAATTGAGTCCTAATTCTTTGGCAGTCTGATGAGTGATCATACTAATAGCAGTACTACTATCAATAATAGTTTAATAGAATCTGTTTTTAAGCTAGATGTTGCATTTTACAGAAGTAATATAGGTAGGTGATTGAACTAGGTTAGCATTTTTAGCTTCTTTATACAAATATGTGAACATAGCTGTATGAGTAGAAGGATTGTTGAAAAACTGTTTTTATTTCTTTAATGTTGTAACAGAAAAAGCAAAGAGGAATTTTCATAACCAAGATAGTTAACATCTTTATAATAAGATAAAGATAAGTAAAAACTAGTTTGTCTTCTATCACTATTATAAAAATCCGAGTATCTGCTTCTTTCTTTAGAAGAATTTCAATAATAGGATCTATTATAACTTTGAGAATAAGACTTTTGGTTATGTTTATTATTTTTCCTATAATTGTCTTTTTGGTTAAATCATTGTTCAGCTTATCTGGTTCTATATTTAGTAATAAAATATATATGACACCTAATAGAGAAGACAGAATTGTTGCTATGCTGACAGTACAGAGTCCAAACGAGGTTGCATTACTGAGATTAACAAAAGAGCTAATAGAGAAAGCAGAGAAAGAGCAGCCAGAGAAAAAACTAAGAATAGTAGAACAAAGTAACTATGCAGTAATAATAGAACCTGCCCTAGAAAAAACAAACAACATAGCAATAGAGCAACCTCAACCAACAAAAATAGAAATAATGCAAGAAATCGAACAAGAGCCATTAATAGAAGTAGATATAGAAGAAGAAGAACATAAGCAAAAGAATGCAGATGCAAACTGGAAAGAATCAAAATATAACATAACAGCAAAAAAGACAAACACACAATTTGAAATAAAACTAGAAATCAAGAGAGAGATAGACATAGTAGGAGAACCATTAGAGGAGAGTATTTGGGCACCAAGCAAAAGAAATTACAACCAACATAACAGCCTACTTGCCAACATACTAGCATATAATGTGCCAGGAACAACAAAAGAAGAATACATAAAATTTATTGAGTGGTCACTAAAAAATAATGAATATGTTAAAGCTATTAAAGAAGTTTTTAAAAGAGAAAACTTGTGAATAGAGGTTGACTTCAACTACGAACATGGTAGAAATAAGGCAATCCAAAGAATTAGCAGAAAAGAAGAAGATTGGTACAAACTAATACCAGAAGAGCAGGAAGACAAAAAAGGAAAATGAAGACTACACAATGAAGAATATCAAAAAAGAAGAAACAGTTTGATAAAAAATAAAAAAAGGATATACAAAAAAAAAGAAAACAAGATTGAAGAAGACTTAGACAACTACAAGATGAATGAACAGTCCAATAACAAAGCATTCATAATGATATGGGATTTGCCAACAGACATCAACAGTAAAGAGTTGGAATATATTTGTAGAAAATTCAAAAATGCCCAAGTTATAAAAATAAAAAGATCCAAGTACAAAGCACTTGCTATAATGCAGATAGAAGATGCCAAAGAAGTAGACATTCTATAGACTATACCAGTTAATAATGACAAACTAGTATGAGTAATTAGAGGAGAAGAAAACTATAAAGCAAAAGAAAACCAAAGAAAATACATAGCAAAACTTACTGAATTACTCAGAAATGTCTTAGAAGTTTTATTACTGTAGTGCCTAAGAAGCAAAGGTGTAAAGTCAGTACACATTCCTCCAAATAGAAATAGAAATCAAAAAAGAACAGCAATAGTCATGTTTGTGACAGAAAAAGACATGATTGTAGCTTAAATAAAACCAATTTGGTACAACAACTTCAGAGTTTATTGGGTTAACAAAGAGAAAAAAGAAACATAAAAAAAAGAAAGTCTTAACAGAGATAGAGAAAGAAGTCAGATTAGATTTAGCCAAACCTCAGATGTAAAAAAAGATACATATAGCAGAGAAAGACAAAAAAACAAGGCTCACTGGTACAAGAATAGGAACAAAAATAGTGCAAGTCATGAAGATACTATGCTAAAAGAAAGAAGCAAACCACAAAATTGATACAGAAAAAATCAAGCAAAAGACACAGATACAAGAAAAGAAAAGAAAAACGATCTTGAAAAAGGAACAGAAGAATTAAAAGTACAAAGACAAGATAAAGAGTCACATATAAAGAACATCTTAGAGCGAATATGGAAGAGACTAGAAAGTCTTGAAGAAACAAGAGACAAAGCTAGAGAGGATTTAGCTAATCGCTCCTAAGGGCACCTCAGTTGAACTTACAAATATGGATAAGGAGATTGAAAACTTTCTGCACAATGAGAGAAGAACCTTTGAAGAAAAAAATAAAGATAAATCTCCTAATCCAAAAGAAGAAAAGGAAAAAAGAGGAAAAAAGAAGAAAAAAAGTTCAGAGACAAAATACAAAAGTTTAAAAAAAAAATAGAAAAAAAAGAAAAAAAGAAATAAAAATTGCATGTCACAATATTAACAGACTTAAGACCAGAAGTTGGAAATTAGAAAATCTGCTAGGCTGAACAGAAGAGAAAGAAGTAGCAATTCTGAGCATAACAGAAACAAATATTATAGAAAAAGAAGGAAAATTCTGTTACATAATCTTAATACAAGATTCAAAGATTACTGGGCAAGTGCAGTAGTAAACAAGAAGAAAGGATCAGGCATTGGAATCATAATAGATGAAACTTGAGAAAAACATGTTAGAGCAGTTAAAAGATTTAATAAATACATAATAGAAGTAAAACTATACTTTAAACAATTGATACTGGTAGTAGTGGGTGTATATATTCTACCAAATGACAAAATGATAATCAAAAAGATATAGCAAAAAATTTTAGAAATAGTAACAAACAGAAAAAAAAATACAGAAGTAGTTATATTGGAAGACTTCAATCACACAGTTGATAATATACTAGATAGATTGAATCCACAAACATTAGAGTATAAAAGACTACCAATCTTTAACTAACTTAAAAAACAAGAGTTTATAGACTCTTTCAGAAGCCTATATCCAATAGAAAGAGCATATACATGGTTAAGTCAAGAAGCTGCAACAAGAATCAACTATATTTGGTTATCAAAAATACTCATAGCTGGCCTACAGGAAGCCAATATAGAAGAGGCAAAAAACATAACAGATAGTGACCACAGGATAATAACAATGAACATATAGGTAGAGCATGTGGTTGTGAACTATAGCTATGCAGAAATCAAATATAAAGACTAAATAAAAACAATATACCTATATAAGGAAGCAAAACAAGAAGATTGGGAAGAATACACTAAAGAGCTTCAAGTACAACTAGAGTGAAAAAAAGTACTAAAGCAACTAGAAGAGGATATAATAAACAGTGTACATGGGACAGACATGCTGAACTATATGTGGAATGCAATAGAAAAAGCCATAATAAAAGCAGCAAATAAACAAATACCCAAAAAGAAGATATTTAATACAAAGGCAAATAGAAGACATCAGCACAAGAAGTTACAACATTGCAGACATACAACTGAACTACAACATATAATAAAAAAGGTAAAAATGAGAAGAAACCAAATAACAGAAAATGAAGAAAGAGAAGAAATAAACAATAGACTCAAAGACATTGGCAAAGAAATAGGAGTAGTATTGCCAAAACTACACAAACAATGGTCAAAAGCTTGGTTAGAAAACATAAAAGGTTGGCAAAGAATCATAAAAGACAGAAGAAAAGAGAACTGGGAATGAGCACAAAGGAAACAAATAGAAGAAAATGTAAATAGAAGATGTAAGATAATTAAAACTGATCAAGGATGAATGATTGCCAGTTTATTGAACAAGCTGTACAAAAAGCTAATTCTTAACAGATTTATAGTTCAAAATAAAGAAGAAGTCAGTTTAACATCAGAGCCCAAGGCCATTATAAATAGTCTGACAATGCACTTTGAGAACCAATTCAGAAATAAAGAACCAAGCTAGAAGAAATATCAGAGGAATGAAAAGAAATATACAGCCCAAGAGATTGAATCCAAGAATCTTGGTATGAAAAGTTAAAAGGAAAAATAGAAGAAGAGGAGTGGGAAGATACTATAAGAGAACTCAAAACCAATACAGCCCCTGGAATCTCAGGCATAAGCTACATTCTAATTAAGCAGGCAGGAAAGAAATCACAAAAAATTTTTAGAGCTTTTGCAAACCTGATTTTAGAAACAGGTAAAATGTCAAAGAAGTAGAAAATAGCACAAGTTCATCGGATTCTTAAAGATACAGATTGGGGATATAATCTGAACAACATCAGACCAATAGCACTAATCAAGACCTTTAGAAAGTTAGTTACAAAGGTGGTAACAAGAAGGTTGGCCAAGATACTTATAGAAAAACAAATACTCAAAGGCCCAAATTACGCAGGTTTGCCTGGCAACTCAACAGAGTAATTGATACATATACTAAATATGATAATAGAAGAAGCACAAAAGAAAAATAAGGAAGCATGGATACTTTTGCAAGACATGAAAAAGGCATTTGACTTAGTTCTACTAGAAAGCCTAAGGTGGGCTCTCAAAAGAGTCAAAATATCACAAAAAACAATAAGATATATTATCAACCTCTTTTGTAAACGACAACTAAAAATAATTACAGCTTATGGTCTAACAGAAGAAATAACAGCAGGAAATAGTATAGACCAAGAAGAGGTAATCTTTTCACTAATATAGTGGCTTTTCTATGATCTGCTATTAGAAAGAATTCAAGAAGATGAATTATTAGGCTACACCATAGAACAAGAAACATCAAGCAATACAAACATTAATTGTATTACAAAGCACAGAAAAGTAGCAATTGCTTATGCAGATAATACTACATAAATCACAAATACCAAAGACCAAATGCTAAGAATTCTTGAAATTGCAGAGGAGTTCTTTAAAGCAAATGATATTGAAATAAATAGAGCAAAGTCAAAACTTATAGTAATAAATTCTAGATTAAAAAAGGAAGATAGAGAAATTATATTCAGACAGAGTAGAATAATTGAAGAACCAAAAAACAAAATTGTAAAATTATTAGAAATCTGGCTAAACAGCAGAATGAGAGAATCACTAGTCTGCAAAAAAGCAAAGGGAATAGTTAGTTAAACAGTCAAAGATCTCAGATATAAAAAAATAACAATAAGCCAAATCATATACATAAACAATACAATAATAATCCCAAAATTAGGATACCTTTTGTAGTTAACAAAGATGTCAGAAAAGATAATTGACAGGATTCACCAATCAATAATATATTTGGCCAAACATAAATACAACATGATGAAAACTACAAACAGCTGCACAATTGAGCACAAAGATTTGGAAAACTGTAAATTGTTAAGTCAGGAAATAGCAACAAAGCAAATAAGTAGTTTACTTATAAGACTTAATAAGAAAGACTATCTGGATGACCTAACAAAACTTAGAATAGTACAAGGATGCCAGAAAGCTGACCTAGTAAAAGACATTTGGAAGTCTAAGGCAAAGCCAGAAGAAGCAAAATATTGGAAACACAATTTGGCTTGTCGAACAATTATTAAGACAAAAGAAATAAGAATAAACATTAGAACAGAAAGCCATTTGTGAAAAGTTTACAGTCATGAAATAAGAATGAAAGACTTAGTTAAAACCAAATCCTAGATAGCAAGCAGCAGTACAATAAACAAATGGGGCCTACTGTACTTGAACCAGCTCATAGATATGAAAGATGAAAGCTTAATTATATAGAAACAATTTAAAAGTCTTCTAGGGTTGTCATATAAGGAAAAAAAGCCAAATAGTTCAATAAAATAAAAGAAAAAATGTTAATAACACAAACAAGTAGAGAAATACATAATCAATACAAGATTAACAGCTATAATACTCAGGCGCTAACGATTAATTGGACAAAGATATCTAAAGACAGAAGAAAAAAAGAGTGAATTATATATAGGCCAAAACATAAACAACAACTTAGCAAAATATTAAGAAAGAAAAAGAAAAAGATTTTAGCTAAACATTGGCTTTTGCGAAAGGTAAAAGAGAAGATATACACAGAGACAAGCAAATGCAAAAGGTGTGAAAATAAAACAAAACAATTAACAGAGAATTGCGAAAAGTAGATAAGATGGAACAACAGTATAAAAGCAGTCTCTAAAACACTAATAGAAAAAGGCAGTAACAAGATTAATGCAATGTTAGAACAGATACTAGTAAACAGACCAATAGAGGAATGGAAGAGAGAGAAAAGAAGTCTAATTGGACTAAAACAAATAGAAGAATACAAGATAGAATTAATCAAAAAGCAAGAATTAGATAATAAAATCACAATATATTTAATAGAAGTTCTAACAAAAAACAAGATAAGAAACAAAGACAAGTATATTTTTTATACAGATGGAGTATTATATAAAGAGAAAAGAGAAAATAGTACAGAAAAGATAGGCATTAGCTGAGTACAGATTAGTAATAAAGGAAACTGGCCAGAAGAAGAAATGACATTAGGACTTGAAGGCTGGCCTTCAGTGACAACAGCAGAATTTGTAGCAATATGGGCAGCTATCTTAACTGTTCCAGAAGAGAAGAACATAGAAGTACATACAGATAGTCTGGCAGCACTAAGGAATATTAATAGAGCAATTTGAGGATTAGAGGATGACAAAGTTCTTAAAAAGAAAAACACAATATGGATAATAAATATTGTGAACTTAATCAAAAATAAGAATAACAGAATCAAACTAGTTAAAGTTAAAAGTCATAGCAATGATAAGTAGAATGACAAAGCAGATGCATTTGCAAAGAAAGAAGCAATATATAGAATGGCAATACCTATAGAGAAGATCAAGTGTAATAGAATAGAGTACCATTTAGAATAGGAAAACAAAAAAGTTGATATACTAACAAGACTTCTTTGCAAAATAATTACAAATGCCAGAGTTGAAGCCAGTTGGAGAAAAACAAACCTGATTCGAGCATTAGAACTAGAAACAGAAAGTACTCAATACATTTAGTCAAGTTTCTGGAAAAAAATAAACAGAACAAAAGACATACACTGCATGACAAGAAAACTCAGTACAAGAAGGGCAACAGTGATCAAATATATAATAGATGATTTGCCAACACTAGAAGAACTAAACAGAAGAAGACTAGAAATATATATGACAACAAATTGCCAAGTATGTCAAACAGGTGAAAAGGAAATCCAGACACATTTGGCAAGCTGTAGTAAACAAAGAAGCCTGTGGAAAAGAATTTAAAAGGTAGCAACAGCAACAGCATAGAATAGTCTTAAAGGAAAAAAAAAAAATTAGAATTCTACTTCGAGTGCTATATGAAGCAACATTCAAAAAAACAGAAGCAGAGGAAATCATTAATAGAAGAGCACTGATAAAAGAGCTAATTACAAAGAAGGTGGAAAAAAGAATCAGTCAAATTCTTAACAAACAGGTGATGCAAAGATGCATAAAAATAATAACAAGAATAGTATAGAATACATTCTATAACCAAGTATAAAGAGTTCAGTATAGAAAAGTGCAAGAATAGGAAAAGAAGATGAACATAATAAGTAAAATGAAAAAAGGTGCTCGAATCAAAAAAAAGTCAAGAAAAAGAACAAAAAAAGATGAGTTGACAAAGGAAGAAGAAAAGAAAAAGAAGAAAGAAAAAATGAATCAAATGAAGAAAGAAGCTTGAAAGACAATTGATATGCTTGTTACAGAAGAGAGAAGACCCTTCTGATATGGCTTTAAGTAGTTAAATGAGCAGTTTATCTCTAACTAAGATAGTGTAGCAGGTTGCACTTAGGTACCAATAGGGTGGCTGAGTGATGCTAGACTTAGGTATTGGGAAATTCTATATAATTATAAATGTATATAGTTTTAAGAATTTTAATAAAGTACTAGCATAACTGCTTAAGGAAAAAAAAAACAATAACCCAATAGAGATTAAAGACCTTATCCAAAATGCTCAAGTAATAGGAAAAGCTAAAGATACTTAAAAAGGTGCTTTCAGAATATATGAAGTCCTTAAATTACAACCAAGAGAAATAAACCTATAGTTGAAATATGTAACTACAATATATATCATCAAGTTGCTAGATGATAAGTACATTCAACTTTTTAAATTGATTAAAATATAGAATATATAAAGTAAATTTTTAAAAGAGACAGAAATGTTATAGAATAAATTATTATTATTTTTTTTTTTTACTTAAATAGTTATATTGGTGTACTTTTATTAAGAAAATATTAACATTACTGCTAATACTACATACTTAATTTCTGAGTTTTAACTCTTTTAACTGCTTCTAAGAGTGCCCAAAAGTGATTTACTGCACTAGGCAGTAACAAGTTACTACTTAGAAGGTTATTTCTAACTACTACTCTACAATAGAGTATTACAAATCTGATAACACTTTTTTGTAAAGAAGTAAAAGAAAAAAAAAACCATTAACTAAACTAAAAAGGATTACAAAAAAAAAAAAATAAAAAATAAAAGTATTAGAAGGCATACCTTATTTATAACTATTTTAATAAGATTACTAATACTTTAAATTTATGTTAAGGATCTAACTACACTTTAACCTATACTAAAAGAATAAAAATTCTATATATATAATTTTAAAAATTACTATATATCTCTAATTTACTATAATTCTTTAACTTAAATTTTTTTTTGTTTCTTCATTACACTATATATTAAACTGTACATATGATTAGTATGTTTTTATTATATTATATTACAATGCATAACTGTTTAAAAAAAAAAGTGATAAACAATGCCAATCTTTTGTAAAAGGGAGCCAAATTCTTCACTTTTAGATAAAACAATAAAAAAATAAAAAAATAAAAAAAGGAGTGTAATGACTTAGTGAAGTAAATAAGTTGTTAACTCTTCAAGTGATAAATAGTGAATTCAAAACTCATTAATAGTAAGTTTTGAATAATTACTTATATAATATATAGATGATATTATAGTGATGTTATTTTGTTAATCAGTTGAGATAAGATATCTGTAATATAGTTATACCAGTATGACTAGCAGATTATAGAGCATCTGCACAATGTTGAAGTTATATAGAGGAATGCAAACTAATATTGAGTAGCACAAACTTAAGATAAGTCCTCATAGTTATATAAACCTGTGAACTAAGAAGCTAGAACCTACTTGAAAAAACCTAAGTAGAGAGATAGCACAGATCTTTGACAGTATCACTATAAAGACTAGATCTAGAAAATGAATACCAATGTAGAAAGAATCAGGCAAGCAAGAATCTCAGATGAGGTATACTACTAACCAGGCTATCAGAAGTTTCAAACCAAAGAAAAAAAACCTTGAAGCAGATTCTGAGATATTAGGAACAGGTTATAGTCCTTCTAAATTATCTAGATTGGAAGTCTAAGATCAGAAATAGAGGTATACTATAAGCACTAGAATTATGCTATAAAGTTGATGCTGAGATCTGAGTAAACTCTGCAAGAGTGAGCCTTGTTAATAAGAATTAAATGTGAGTAGTTAGTTAGCAGAAAAGCACTCTTCAGCTTTACAGTCAAATGATATATTTTGAAATATATAATGGCTTAACAGACATACAGAAAGAGAGGTCAAAATTAGGTTAAATAGATCTAATATAGATGTACAGAAACTTATACACTATCTGTCAGTGTAGTATAGAGATCAGAATATTTAAAATAAATAATCTTCTAGTAAATTGCAGATATGAAAACTAGTGTAGAACTTGCTATGCAAGCAGACTACTTAAATTAAACAACTAAAAGTTGTATGAATAGCTAGTTATACACTCATCTTATACAAGTTATATAATCATAATTAAAAATACAATAAAGACAATAGCCACTAATAATTATAATTTTAGCAAAAACAAAAAAAAATAAAAAAAATAAATAGAAAAAGCCAACAAGTATAATATATAAAAAGCCAAACTAAAAAGAGTGTTTCTAGCTGTTTGTTCTGTTTTCAAGCTTCTAATAACCTTTAATCAGAGTTTTTCTCTATTGTTTTTAGAATGTTCTTCTGGTTTAAATACTAAATATATTAAGAAGTCTAATCACAGAAAGGTTTAATCTTAACACAAACTATCAGAAAAGTTGTCTGCATCTTGGTTTTTTTATATACTTCTAGTTTCTTAGCAACAATCTACTTTATATATTAAAACAGAATCACAGATATCATCTATTTAAAAATATAACTCTTCAAACTGTTTTGATGCTAGTTTGATTTAAATGATCATTAAGAAGAGTATTAATTATTATTTTATTATTAATTATTAATTATTATTATTATTTTATTATTATTTAGTATTAGTTATCTTTACAATTATATTATTATTAGTAGTAGTTATTAGAACTTTCTGGTCACTTAGTAATCACTTAGTCACTTAGTTACTTAGCTGCTTAGTTGCTTAGTTGCTTAGTAATTAGTCACTTAATAATCATTAGTTATTAGTTGCTAGAACCTTCTGGTCATTTAGTAATTGCTTAGTTACTTAATGCTTAGTTACTTAGTTGCTTAGTCACTTAGTTACTTGGTTACTTAGCCATTTAGCTTACAAATATATAAACCTTGCTAAATTTCTCAAGTTTAATTAAGCAACAAATACTTTTTTTTTCTTTTAATATTGTAAACATATTTAGAATTCTTTAGAAACAAAAACCTAAAGATAACCTTTCTTGTTATTACTTTTTTTTTTTTTTTGCTTTTGCTAAGGCTATGATTATTAGTAGCTATTGTTTTTATTATATTTTTAATTATAATTACATAACTTGTACAAGATGAGTCTACAACTAGCCACATGTACAACTTTTGATTATTTATTTTAAGTAGTTTGTTCATACAACAGATTCTACACTAGTTGTTATATATGCAATCTATTAGAAAATTACATTTTGATTCTTATACTTATATTAACAAATAAAGCACAAGCTCCTGTATACTGAAGTGTTGTCTAATCTAACTTTAACCTCTCTGTTTGTATATCTGTTAAGCTGTTACATATTTCAGAATATGTCACCTAACTGTAGAGCTTCAGAAGGCCCTTTTGCTAACTAACTACTCACATTTAGTCTATTGTTAACAGAGCTTACTTTTGCAAAGTTCACTTAGATTCCAGTACCAACTTTACAGCATATCCTTAGTACTTATAATATACTTCTGCTTCTAACCTTAAACTCTTAATTCAGATAGCTCAAAAAGACTATAACCTGTCTCTGGTACCTTAGGGTCTGCTTCTCAAGGTTTTTTTCTTTCAGTTCAAGACTTTCAGTAGTCTGGTTAGCGGTACCTCTTACCTAAGATTCTTGCCTGTTCAATTTCTTTCATATTGATGTTTTCTAGGTCTAGCCTTTATAGTAGTACTGTCAAAGATTTGTACTACCTCTCTACTTAGGATTTTTCAAGTAAGCTCTGGCTTTCTAGTTTATAAATTTATATGGCTATGAGAACTTATCTTGGATTTGCATTGCCTAATACCAGTTTGCATTTCTTCAATATTGCACAAATGCCTTATAATCTGCTAGTTATACTGGTGTAACTGTGTTACAGATATCTTATCTTAACTGATCAATAGAATGCCATTGCTATAATACTGCTTACCTTCTGTAATATCAATATTACATAGATAGTTTTTTTAAAATTTTTGCTGTTAGTGGGTTTTAAACTCCTAACCTACTACTTGGAGGATTAAAAACTTATTCACTTCACTAAGTTGCCATACTTTTTCTTATTATTACTTTAATTAATAGCTTTTGATTATAAACTGTATTGATATTTTCTTTCTAGAATAATTCTTATAGGCAAGGTTTATCTTCTCTTGATAATATAAAATAAAGTTATTAGTATTGCATTATCTTTCTCAAACTGCTTCAGAGAAGAGTATAGTTTCTTGATAATGTCTAACAGAAACTATACTTTTCTCTTGAACATCACATATATCTACAAAGAATTCTCTATATTATATTATCATTATAGTATAAAAATTAAAAAAGCTTTTACTTATAATACTATATAAAATTAATTTACTTTTAGTTCAATAAATCTAGTATTATTTATATTTTAATCTTCTTTATATTATTATTATTTTTTTTTTTGCTTATGCTAATGCTGTAGTTATCAGCAGCTATTACTTTTATTGTATTCTAATTATGATTACATAACTTGTACAAGGTGAGTATACAACTAGCTATATGTACAACTTTTGGTTATCTATTTTAAGTGATCCATTTGCATAGCAGGTTCTACACTAGCTGCCATATCTGCAATCTACTAAGAAATTACCTATTTAAATACTCTGATTCCTATACTTATACTAACAAATAGTATACAATTTCTTGTACATCTAAGTGCTATCTAACCTAACTGTAATTACTTTGTCTGTACATCTATCAAGCTGTTACACATTTCAGAGTATATTATCTAACTATAAGGCTTCAGGGCCCCCTCTGCTAACTAACTATTCACATTTAGTATCTTGTTAACAGGGCTCACTCTTGCAGAGTTTACATAGACTCTAGCACCAACTTCATAGCATATCTCTAGTACTTATAGTATACTCTTATTTTCAACCTCAGACTTTCAATCCAAATAGCCTAGTAGGACTATAACCTGTCTCTGATACCCTAGAGTCTGCCCTCCAAGGTCTTTCTCTTCTGGTTCGAGACTTCTGATGGCCTGGTTAATAGTACCTCTCAGTCAAGATTCTTGCCTGTCTGATTCCTTCTACATTAATATTCATTTCCTAGGTTTAGCCATTATAGTAGTACTGTTGAAGATTTGTGCTACCTTTCTATCTAAATCTTCTCAAGTAAGCTTTGGTTTCTTAGTTTATAGATTTATATAATTATAAAGACTTATTTTTTGGGTTTGCATTATTTAATGCTAGTTTGCATTCCTCTGTATAACTCCAATATTGTGCAGATGCCTCATGACCTGCTAGTTATACTAGTGCAACTGTATTACAGATACTAATTTTAACTAATTGATGAAGTACTATTGCTGTAATACTGCTTGCTTTCTGTAATACTGATATAATATAGGTAGGTTTCTAAATTTTTGCTATTGGTAGGTTTTAAACTTCCAACCTACTACTTGGGGGATTGACAACTTAACCACTTCACTAAGTCATCACATCTCTTTTTATATTATTCAATTCTATTATTATAATTGTAAATTAAAGATGTTTAATTTTTTTTTATATATTTTTGTTATAAATAAAAAAAAAATAAGTTAGTATTTTTAATTATAATGTTTATATTAATATTTTTTTTATTATATATTTTATCTTTAATATTTAAAATTAATATTGTATTTGATAAAACTTTAAGCAATATAATAATAAAATAAAAAACTATATATATTAAAGTTGTATTGTTATAATAATGCTTATATATATTATAAAAGTTATTGATATTAAGTATAATTAACTTTTTATTTTAATAAAAAATAAATTTTAGTTATTAGAAATTTTATTTTTAATTATCTTTAAATTCTTTTTTAAACTTATATTATTTAGCAAAAACTTTATATTATTATTTTTTGTATTTTTATATATTATTAATAATAAACACTTTAGTTGATATTAGTTTAATAATATAATATGAAACAATTATATAACAAAAAACTTTCAGATATATTTAGCAAACATTTAACTTATATTTTAATCTTATTAATAAACTTGTTATTAAAACTTATTAAGAAATAAAAAAATATATATATATTTTATTTTTTTATTAGTTATATTACTTTTTATTTTGGAATTAGTTTTAAAACTAATTAATTAAAAATATTTTTTAATAATAGATCAGCTTTTTTGAGCTTTTTTTTAAATTTATTAAAATTAAATAGATTTTTTATTATATATATTATCTTGTATATAAATCTTTTAATATTAATTCTTCTTCCTATATTCTATAATTTCTTCTCAGATCTAACTTTTTTAATCCTACTTCTATCCTATCTGATTTATTTTTTAACAACTATTCTTTAACTTCTAATTGTAATTTTTTCTTATCTTTATTTAATTTAACTCTATATTATTTTAATCTAACTATTGTTATATACAATGTTAGAGGCTTTAATGAATCTATCAAAAAAGAAGCTTAGCAATATTATTGTCTCAATTATAATATATCTATTGCAAACATTGCAGAACTAAAATCTTTGACAAATCTAATCTTTTTTTTTTGCAATAATAACTTCTTTACTTACTATTAGTTTAACTTTCTTATCTCTTTATAAGACACTGCTATTATGATTCATAATCATTTTAAACCTTATATTCATAGTATTTAGACTTATTCTAAAGATGCTATAGCACTTAATATTTTCTTTTAAAGTAATATCAAGCTTTGCATTATTTCAGTATACCTGTTATTAACTGATACTTCTACTCACAACCAAACCTAAAATAAAATAATTAACTAGATCTAACAAGTTTCTCAACTTATATCCATCCTATTATTTTTGGTAACTTTAATATACAAGACAATATTTACAGCTTCTTTTTTAAATATAAACTTATTAATTTTCTTAATAATTCTAATATGTATGATATTGAAGCTCACTTTAATAACAAACACTTTATCTAGTTTAACAATACTAGTAGTAGTCATATCAACTACATTTGAACTAACTAATTTAATATACAATTTTTTCTTTCTTATAGTCTCGATAATAGTTAATCTTCTATCTTTAGTAATCATCTAATTCTTTTCTCTATCTGAACATTTTTACATGCTTATAGCAAATCCTTATACAAACATACTAACATTAATCACTATATTTTTAACTACAAAGTTATGTCTACAGAAAATTGAAAATTCTTTGCAGATACCTTATTTTAACAACTTTTATTATATAAAACTTCTACCAATAATAAAATTTAATACTTTATTATTTATACTGTTACCCATACTATTTCTAACAAAGTTTCTTATAAATACAGCTACAATTACTAATACTTACCTCATAGTACTTTACTACATCTATCTTTCAAAAAACTTGGTTACATTATTAAACTTGTTAAAAAACTTATTCAATATTCTAATATCTCTTACATTAATCCAAACATTTTCCAAATTAACAAATAATTACAATGTGATCTTTAATTACTTATCTTTAATAACTTAACCTTTATTCAAACTTGGCTCCAACATGCTTACTCAATCTGAAAATAACTTTTTTATGCTCATTATTTTGAAAACTCTTTTTTACTTCAACAACAAATCAACCAAACTATTGACAAAAGATGTATTACTCTTATAATATATTCTACTTAAGCTGTTAATAGCATTCTTAATCATTACTATTAAACTGTCTATTTTACTAATATAAAACTGCCTCAAAAGCTTATTACTAACCTACTAATTATTAACAACATGTTTGATCTTATTTTCAAAACTGAACTGCATATAAACCTATTAACCAAACTCTTTTTAATAATTTCTAACAACAATACTACCTTTTATTTTCTCACATTAATTTAACTTAGTATTATTCTCTTAACTCTTCTATTACTAATAAAGAACTTATTAAAACTCTCTCTCAATTACCTAATAACAAAGCCTATAGTCTTATAAATATTAGTCATAAAATGCTTAAACACATTAGCTCTTAATGCACTTTTGCTATTACTGCTCTCTTTAATTATTACTTTCTTGAAAATAGAATTCCAAAGCAATAAAAACACAGTCACATTTATTCTATTTCTAAATGAAATGCCTTTAATAATAACTTTAATCTTATTTAACCTATTAGTCTTATTAAACATATTCACAAGCTCTATACTAATATTCTCACTAATCAACTTAGCTCTATATTTTTAATTCATTCTATCTTTTTATCTTTTAATTATATTGTTCTTCCCAACAACAGCATCTTAATTTTTATTTATATTATTAACAATCTTATTGAAAATACTTCTTGTAATTATAAGAACATTTGGTTACTTTTACAAAATATAAGTAAAGCCTATAATTTTGTTTACTTTACTCTTTTTAAATATGCACTTTTTTATTTTTTATTTTCTTTATTTACTATTAACTTTCTTTCTGACCTTCTTACTGATCATTATGATCAAGCTATAACTAATCTTGATTTAACTTCATTTTATTTAATTTACAATAATATTAACCAAGATAAAACTATTACTTCTTTGTTATAACATATTTATTATGATTTACTTATCTTATATATATACTTAAACACTTTTGGTTACAAATTACAATCCTCTTGGACTACTAATCTTAAACTTCAAACATCCAACTTATTACAAAAACAATGCTTTTTTTTGGCTTATATAGATAATACTTTTTAGATTGCTTCATTACAATCTAAACTATTATATATATTATTTATAGCTGAATCCTTTTATACTATGACTAATATTTAAGTTAATTTCTCAAAATCTATTTTGGTTATTAACAATCCTCTATTTTATTATACATTTATCTTTTATAATAATTATCTTCTTTTTTTTCACTCTTTTAAATATTTTTTAACTTTTTAGATTGTTGGTTCACTTTAAACAACAATCTAAACAAACAAAACTACTTATCTCTGAATTTTCTTAACTAATCCAAATTGCTAAAACCAAACATATTACTAATTTACATACTTATTATATTATTAATATAGTAATTATCTTTACTCTTAAATACCAACTTCAAAATATTGTAATCAACTAATCTACTTGCAATAAAATTTTTATTTAGCACATTGATTTTGTTAAACTTAAAGCCAAACATTGCTGTATAATACCTTCTAGTATTCTTCTACATCTACAAATTTATTTTTATTTTTATTTTTTTTTTTTGCTTACGCTAAGGCCTTTTAGTTATGGTGGCTACTGCCTTTATTGTGAATTCAATTATGATTA
>CAJVQA010002204.1:0-22668 GCA_910591915.1 Cetraspora pellucida
AGCTGAGCAAGTTTACTTAAGACACCAAAGTTGGTTATCTTAATAAAATAACCAGGTATTGACGATTTTAGTACTGATGAATTTTTAGTCATTTTTGTGTAAAAAGGATTTATAGAAAGAGTTTTTTTTTGTGTCTATTTTAATTATTTAAAAATTATTCAAATTATTATAAATTAATAATTTGCTATATTATTTTGAAATAATGCAATTTACAAAAAATAATTTGCAATATTTTGAATATTACTTAATACATATAAAAATATTAAAAAATTATTTACAAGATATTTTTTAAGCTGATTTTTAACTATTTCTTTGGATATTATTAATCATTTATAGTAAAAAAATATAATTTGATATATGCTAATAGTATATACAACTTTTATGTTTGATAACATTTTTAAAAGCCAAAGCTTGCTCAAAATTTTTTGTATATGCATTTCTTTCATATCTTCTAGTATATTAATTGAACTAAAAAGCTTTTTATAACACAATCTTGTTTTTAATAAAGCTTTCTAAATTACAACTTCTTAAGATGATAAATTCATATTAATAGAATCTAATAGGCTTTTACTGAAGACTGCAAATATTACATCTTTTATATGTGTTGTTAAGCCACTTTGCACTAATCTGTACTATTTTAAAAACTAAATTTATTATAATAAAATAAAATCATTTTTTAGCATTATAAAAATTTTATAAATATTTAAATTATTTAAATATTATTAAACATATTGTATATTTATAAAATATTAATAAATTTAGAAAATATGTTAAAAATAAATAAAATTTTAATATATTACAATTTAATTCAATTCTTTTGCAATATTTTAATTATATTTACAATTATTTAAAATTAAATTTAAAAATATTTACTAATCCTGTAATGTTAAAGTGATGTCTCAACTAATTAAATTAAATATTAGTTAGGATAATATATAATGATTATTAATTTTAGATTTTTTATAAATCATATCAGTATAATTAAATATTAAATTAAATTTTTGGAGTGTAGTGACCTAGTGAAGTGGTCAGGTTGCCAACTTCCCAAGTAGTAGGTTGGGTGTTTAAATCTTATCGATAGCAAAAATTTGAATAATCACCTATATAATATTCATATTATAGCAACTATTACTAATAATTGAATTAGAATACCTGTAATGATAGTCATACCAGCTTGACTGGCAGGTCATAGGGCATCTGTGCAATGTTGAAGTTACATAGAGGAATGCAAATTGACAAATCAGGCAGTACAAACACTAGATAAGTCCTTGTAGCTATATAAATCTGTTGAAATTGAGTAACAAAAAGTCTATTTGGGAAGATCTAAGTAGAAAAATAGCTGGATTTTCAATGACTTTACTGTAACAGCTAGCTTGGTAAAATGGATACCAAGATCTAGTATCTGGTTGTAGTAGCCAGATGGGCAAGAACCTCTGGGTTGGGAGTTTCAGAGATACCACCAATCAGGTCACTAAAATAAACTAAAGGAAAAGGATATCAGACCAATCTAATATATCAATGAACTGGTCATAATCCTATACAGGCTATCTGGATTAGGAATTTGGTAAAAAGACAGAGAAAAAGACAGAGGTATACTAAAGTACTGGGTTATACTATGAAATAGATGCTAGGGTCTAAGTGAATTCTACAAAGGCATAGCAGTTTAATGGTTAGCCCTAACCACAAGTATTGATTCTGCTATAGTAATACCTAGGTCAGCTATAAAAATAGATACAGAAGGCTCTGGAGAGTTTACCTTGAGGATAAATTAGTCCTAAAGTTGAAATAATGATCTGAGCATCTGGGTATGATCCAATAAGTTAACACAGGTTACAGATTCAGAGGGTTTAAAGTAGAATATCCAAGCAGAAATGTTAGGTATGTTAATTGGTAGAGAACCTTCAAGCAGACACCTTAAATAAGTAATATAGAAAAGTTACATATGTAGCCAATTGTACTCTCTCCTGTAGTAGTTCATTAAGACACAATACTGATAAGTAATTAATAAAAGTCAAAAGACCAAAGAAGTTACCTTAATACCAAAAAAAATAAATTAAATTTCTGATTATATCATATTATTACAGTATTATTAATTAATTTTTTTTGTTTTTACATTGAATAACTTGTTAAATAACTTATTAGTAAGTATTTATCTACATTCTGTTGATTCTTCTACAATTTTTTGCTAATAGTTTTTCTTTGACTATGTGCAGTACTTAAATCTATTTCTAAAATAGAAGAATTTTTAAGAGTGTGGTGACTTAGTGAAGTGGATAAGTTGTCATATCCCCAAGTGATAAGTTGTGAGTTCAAAACTCACCAATAGCGAAATTTGGATAATCATCTATGTAATATATAGACAGTATTATGGCGATGACATTCTGTCAATTAGTTGGGATAGGATACCTGTAACTATGGTCACACCAGCATGACTGGCAGGTCTGAGGTATCTGTGTAACCTGTTACACAGAGGAATGCAAACTGGTACTAGGCAGTGCAAACCTAAAATAAGTCCTCAGGCTGTGTAAATCTGTAGAACTGGAAAGCTGGAGCCCACTTGGAAATTCTGAGCAGAGAGGTAACATGGATCTTTGACAATACTACTGTAAAGGCTAGACCTAGGAAATAGATACCAATGTGAAGGATTCGAGTGGGCAAGATCCTCAGGTGAGAGGTACTACCAACCAGGTTGTCAGATTTCAGACCAGAGAAAAAGGATATTAGGTCAGCCTCAATATACCAAAGACAGGTCATAGTCCTTCTGGGCTATCTGGATTGGGAGTCTGAGTTCAAAGCAGAGGTATACTAAAAGTACTAGAGATATGCTGTGAAGTCAGTACTAGGGTCTGGGTGAACTCTGTAAGGGTAGCCTGTATTAGTGTTCTAAAAGTGGATAGATAGCTAACAATAGGGGGCCCCCTGCGCCTTACTGGCAGGTGACGTACTCTGAAATGTATAATGGCCTAGGAACCAGTACAAAAAAAGTAGGTACTATACTGCTCAGATGGTATACCAGATAGATATATATGGGAGATTAGTTTGGGGATTCCAATATGACAGGGCAGATGATCAGAAGGTTTAAATGAATAATCTCCTAGTAGGTTATAGGTATAGCATCTAGTGTAGAACCTTAGGTCAGACTACTTAAATAGGCAACCAAAAGTTGCACATGTAACTAGCTGTACTTTCATCTCTGTAAAAATAGTTATAATAGCTAACCCAATATAAAGTCAATAAAGTATCACCACAAGTATAGCCTTAGCAAAAAAAAAAAAAAAAAAAAAAATAGAAGAATTTTCGATATTTACTATTAACAATGTAAGTTTTGCCTTTTTTGTTTTATTAGACATATTTGAATAGCTTTTTAAATCAAATTTGTTGAAAAGCTCTTCAATTTGTTGCTGATGAATTACTATATAATATATATGAAATTTGACAAACTCATATAATAGTGAGTAGTTGTGAATTGGTTCTGAAAAATTTGCAAAATTTACAAATTCTTCAAAAAATGCTGGATCTTTTAGTACTTCACATAAGCCAAAGTCTTGAAACTCTGTACTTGAATCAATATCATATTCAAGTTTTTGAATATAATATTATATTTTGGTTGCATTATAATTCTATGACATTTTTAAAATAACTTTGGCATATGTGAAAGCAAATTTATGTTCATTGTTACCTCCTAGATAACATATGCTTAAAGATAAATGTATTCATATTTTCAACTATGTTTTTAGTAAATCAAGTGCTGCATCTATATCTGCAATTAATTCATCAACTAATATTTGAAATTTATTATCATTTAAACTATTAATAGCATTTAAAAGTTTATCACTAAAAAAAGAATAAATATTATTTGTAATGTTTACAAGATTCTTAATCTATTGTGAAACTGCATCAGATATTTTATGTGCTCTATGTCTTGAAAAATGTATAGTAAGTTCTTTATTATTTTCTAATATTCTAGAAGTAGAGTCAAATCCTGCTAAAAAATTCATTATAAGTTCATATATTTCTTCTTCAAATTTTATTAAACATTCAATCTGAATTTTAAATAAGAGGTCCTTAAGCTATTTATATAATAATTTTTACTATGAAGCATATTTTTGAATGCATTTTTATAATTAAGTTTTGTTATAAACCATTCTACAAATATATTTATTAATTCTTTTCTATAAATTAATTGTCTTGTTATATGTAACTTATATAACCAATATTGGTAAAATGGGTTTTGAAACTTTGTATATTGTAATTTAGTAAGCTTTTTATATATATCTGATATGTAAGAAGCTTTTATATTCATTGAGTTTTCTTTTTTACTTTTATCATATCTATTATGAAGATACCAAATTAAATAAAGTAAATTAAATAGATATTTTTGTGTTAAAAATCTACTATCAATATTTAATTTACCAAAAGTAGTATTTTCAAAATAGGTCATCATAATATGTGCTGAATACATACTATATAAGATTTGAAATAAGTCTGATTGAGTTTTATTATTGAATAATGTAATTGCATTATCTTTATATTCAGACATATAGACTGTATTATTAATTGTTTAAATAATGTATTTTTTTGGATCTAATTTACAATTTATATAAGTTTCAATAACTGTACTAGCAATTGTTAATCTATTATAATGTAAAAGATCTTTTATTTCTAACATAGTTATATATAGTTGATTTGTATTTAAATTCTAATAGTTAAAACATATTATAAATATTTTGCTATTGTCTTGTTTAGATTTATCTATTATTATTTTATAACTGAAGAATTGACTTTTTTTAATTATATTATATATATTAAAAGTATGTATAGTTGCAACATTTTTGTACTATCTATCAAGAGTTTTTCTTAAAAACCACTGATCAGGTTCTTTATTAGTTAGTTACTTAATAACAGCTTTAGTGCATTCAATAGCAGATCGAAAAGACATTGATCCAATTTGACTAACTTTTGTTATCATTTTAATAGTTTTGGTTGTATAATGTCTTTTTGTTCTCATTAGTTGTTATTGAATAAAAGTTTTTTAATTCTTTTTTATTTATTATAGAAGATTTTTTTTTTTTTTAAATATTAAGGTGAGTACTTGTGATCCAGGATTTTATTAATAGTATATTTGGCTAATGGTTGCATTACAACTACAGAAGGCAACCATGAAGAGAGTATACAACTAATTACTCATACAACTTTAGTTATTGTCTAATTTAAATAGTTTGCTCGAAGGTTCTACACTAGCTGCCATACCTGAAACCCACTTGTAGGTTCTCTATTTAACCACTCTGTTTCTATATCCATCTACCTATTTCTGTCTATCAATGACCCTGGCCGATACTAGTAAAAATATGCCATGGTCACTAAGTCTTTAAAGCAGTTCACTTATATAAGAAACCTTTGACCTTGTACTAAACCTTCTAGAATCTTCTGTATCCTATTCTTACAGCTAATCTAGTATCACTATAGCTGAGATCAACACTAGTGGTCAGAGTGTACTATTAAACCACTATGCCCTTGTAAAGTTCACTTCAATCCTGGTACTGACTTTACAATATATCCTTATTACTTTGGTATTCAATTCAAGTTTCACCAAGCTGCCATTCTAGATAACCCAGAAAGGTAAGGCAAAACTGTACTTCTGGTATACATGTTTGCTGATATGTACACTTTTTCTCTAAAATCTGAAAATTCTAATAGCCTGGTTGATTCATCTGGTTCCTTCTCAAAGACAGGCATATTTACTCAGTTTCATAAGTTCTAACTCTATTTCATAAGTCTAGTCTTTATAGTAGCATTGTTAAAGGTTTGGGTTACCTCTTTATTCGGGTCTTCCAAGTAGGCTTCTATCTTTCTACCTGGTTTCTATAATTACATGGCCTAAGGACTTATCTTGAGTTTATACCACCTGATACTGATTTGTGTTTTCTTGTACAATGTTGTACAAGTGTCTAGACCTTTTAGTCATGCTAGTATAGCATGAGTTACAGATATCTTATCTTAACTAATCGCAAAAGACAGTTAACTTAACACAAAAAGAATTGCAAATTTTCACCATTACTAGGATTTGAACTCTAGACCTGCCACTTGAAGGTTGACAACCTATTCACTTCACTAGGTCGTCATACCTCTTTATTGTAGAATATTTATAAGCATTAGATTACATATTTGATATATATTGCTTGTGAATTTGTAAGAATTTTCCAATACATCTATGCAATGATTTATTTTCTAATTTAATTATACTTAATTTATTTCTTAACAATTTTATAGTTTTATTATATTTTTTAGTTGCAGCTATACACTTTTTAATATTATAACTTGCTTGGCAAAATGAATTTTTTATATAATTTATTGCTTTGTGTTGTAAGTATTTTGAAAGAAATTTACCTTTATTTAGACCTTTTTTGTATCTTATAGTTTCTATTAATGAAAATGCCAATGATAATTTACTATAATTTATTTGAATAATAGTTTCAAAAAATAATAGTCAATCTTGTAATTGTTTAGAATTACTTTGAAAATCTTGTATAAATTGTTGAACAATCTTAACAAATAAAGTTAATAATTGTTCTGTAAAATTTATTATATTATTAGTAATAATCTGAATTATTTGTTGATACATTTTTTTAAGTGTAAAATTAATATTAATATCTTAATTAATTTGATCTATATTAAATATTCGAATTTAATATTTTAATTAAAATTTTATAAATATAATTTGAATTTAAATAGTTACTAATTTCCAATTCTTCATATGATAAATTATTATTACTAAATGTTATATTTTGCATTAAATTCAAATTTTCAATTAAATTACTATTACTACATTCTTGTAAAGGTTTTTTTATTGCTTTGCATGCTCTTTTTAAATGTCGTCACTGATTATACTGCTTAGTTTTGGTCATTTTAATATTAATTTGTGATAAACAAAGATTTAAATATACATTATATATATATCATTAATCATTAACTTAATTACTAATTATATTTATTTGCACAGAGCCAATTAATATAATAATATTAATTAAAATTCTAAAAAATAATTATTAAACTAAAATTTACATTTATTGGCACAAATATTTAACAAAAATATATACTATTTTTTTTAATTTTGAAGCTCTCAACTAGCTCTACATGATAATAGAGCTATTTTTTTTTTTAAATATTAATGGTAAGGCCATGCCTTTAACTGTAATAGAGCTATTTTTTTTCGATAGTTTATTAAAATAATTAAAAACTTATTAATTATTGTATAACTATTAAAAATTAATTAATTAATTAATTTTTATGAAATTTTTTAAAAAAAATTATTTAAAAAATAGCTCTATTACCATGTAGAGCTAGCCGAGAGCTTCAAGTTAAAAAAAAAAATCATATGCACTTTTGTTAGATACTAATGCCAAAAAATGTAAATTTAATTTAATATTAAATTATACGGCCTATAAAAAATCCGAAATTAATGATCATCATATATTACCCTAACTAATGGTTGATTTAATTAGTTGAGGCGCCACCCTACTGCTACGGGTACAACATTTCACGTGATTATGGGCACAACATCGGCCTGAGTTAGGATAAGTGTATTTAGTAATGCCGGTCATTGTTGATATAACAGGTTTCGATAACTCAAAAATTTAGTCTATGAAACTACCTTCTGCGCACTAATAAAAAAATTTACTTGCAGGATTTTGGTATAAGACACGCCCTCCTTTATCATTATCAAACCAAAGTCTTAAACCTTATGTTATGGTTAGGATTAGTCCCTACTGGGATAGCATAAAACAATAAATTGTTGAAACCAATCACGACCAATCAGATTTAAAAGATGCAACAGGTGGAACAACTCTAGAATCAGCAACCAATTATGATGCAGGATCGGGTGTAACGTGAAGAATATTCCTTATTGTTAAATTTTCGTAAGGAATGTTGACCATCTTATTCGAACCTAACCTGAACTTAATCTGGCAGCACATATTTTTAAAAGTTTTTACGGGGTGGCAATGCGCTGACGATATCTGATATACTGTAACTAAGTAGTATAAAATTATCATGATGAATTTGTCACCAAATCCAAGTATTTTATCATCAAATTTAAATTTTATTACCAAATTACATATTGACTTCTAATTTATATTGATAACGCGTCTTCACGTTCCCACTTTAACACATTAAACATAGAACTTATTATAAACAAACCCTTAGGGCTTATCAGTTTAAAAAGTGGAAACCGAAATTTATAATAGAATCTAACGTTCAGTTTAGATAGAGGTCGGATTAGACTATATTTAGTTGTTATATATATCATTTATATTTATTGCGCGATATTTTGTATAGTACGGGACAGTAAAAGACATCCAATCTATACATATAGGCGCCAATTTTTGATGCATATATAACCAATTCTGATTGGCTAATTTTTGTGTAATTGATTTTGATTGGTTAAAAAAATATATATGTTTTCTTTTTTTTTATATTAAACGCCAATTTTTTGAACTCATATAAACTTTAATCCTTTATAACTTTTTTAAAAAATAAAAAAAAAACCTCTTACAGAAATGTAGTTTATCTAAAAATCTATCAATTTGTCAGAGTTTTTTGTTTTAAAAAAGTTATAACACTTTAAAGTTTTTATTAATAAACATTGGAAGTGTTTTACGTACTGTCCGGTACTGTACCAATTAGAAACTTCAGTAACCAATCAGATTTTGGTCTAAGACAATTAATAGAAACTGGTGGCACTAATCTCAATTAGGAATGCCCCACTCTTGGGGGTGGGTAAAAATAAATTTTTTGGCTGAGAGCTCAATGCCATGTATAGAAGAGAAACTACTTGGGCGTTAATAAAACGCGTCTAAAAATGTTTACTGCATCTATTATTAACGTTGCCGCACATGACATGAAAAGAGATAACCGAACTCGACGGTCTTTATAATGGCCTTAAACAGTTACCAAATGTGTTAGACTCTTCCCATTCACAACAGACGACGTAAGTATCCAAGGATAAAATAAACAATGGAGTTTGATTATTGGCAATTAATCATATGATTCATAATCCAACAATAATTAAAGGAATTACAATGAAACCGAGAACATCACTTGTAGAAGGACGAGGGACAAATTTCGGGTAATAATTTCATTTTAAAGTATTCAATTAAATATAATCAGATAAATATAATTAGATAAATAATTTCCGTTTAATAATTTCATTTTATAATATTTTCAGGTGAATATCATACGTGGATTGCATCAAGGCTTGTGTTTTTCAGGTAGAAGGAAATTCTAATGATCATCATATGTGAGAGAAGGTTTTTAACGCAATTTTATAGGAAATAGATCGACAAAAGTAAAAAATAGGACTTTAACGTGAATTGGGAATTATTAACACAATAATGATTAACAAAATATTATACATTTAAATAGTCCATTTAAATCAACCATTTTATCCGGAATTCAGAATTTCAATTTGTCATACAACCATTTTCGACAGCAATAATTACAAATCTTTCATTGAGTGAAAAGATCTAATCTTATCAAAAACATCAGAGTTTGAATTGCAGGCTGACTCATTTTATTTACGCCACTAAATAACAAAGTACTTCTCCATTATTAATTAATTGGTTACCTACCATTAACGTTAATTTGCTCAAAAAGTTGCATTATTACACATACGTCCTATTTACCTTTTTAAGTAAGTGACGTAACAGAATAATTTTATACAGCATATCAAAATCATCTAATCTTATCTTACAAGTTGATAACACGTTTTTTTTTATTATTATTATTCTATTTGTAATTAAAGACCGTCGCGTAACATTCACGTCATAAATTCGCATACAAATACAGCACACGCAGCCGAGAGATTATGAATAAACAAATTAGAGAAAAGACAGACGTCAAAGTTTTTTCTTTTTTTATTGCTAAACACATTATTGTAACTATTGTGACTATTGTAAATATAGTAAATATTGTACGATTGGCAAAAAAACACTTGAGGGTCTAAGGTGAAGTCCGAAACAAAATATTTTTATAATAAGATTAAAAATGAGATTGTTGATGATATTGTTGTTCAAAAAAAAAAAAAAAACGCCCAATTCCCCGCAAAATATTTTCCTTTCTTTGACTTTACCGATCTTTTTGGATGTTGTAAAGGATCTACCAAATAAATTTAATATATTTGAGTGGTATACGGTATATGACATAATATCTGCAAGGTCGTGAAGTCAAAAAAATATTTAGCATATATGCTGTCATTTTATTCATTTTATATTCACTTTATTATTATATTATTCATTGTTATTTTTTCTTTTTTCCTAACTTACGTGGTACCACCTTTTTCAGGGGGAATTACGCAGTATTCAATTAAAATTATCCGGGTGTTATTATATGCGCATTGGGCAATCTTAGAAGCGAAAAAAAACACGATTAATTGCATGTAAGATATTTACTTAGCTTCTGGGCGTTCGGTCCGAATGTATATATAGGTATGTATGATAGTTAAAATAATTATGTTAAAAATGTAATATCAAAATGTATTTTTAAAAAATATATATTTATTTAAAAGATGTATATTAATATTAAAATATATAAAATATATGTATATTACTGTAAAATGTATATTTAAAACATATATAAATTATTATATATTACAATGTATACTGTATTAGAAACATAGTGTTTGATCTATCTAGCCAATAGGATACGTGAGAACTAACAGCATTCCCCACAACACCTGTTCCAGCATTTTTTTTTTTTTTTTTTTTTTTTTTTTACCCAATACCAATACAATTACATTGACGCAAAGGTATACATTTAATAACTGATAACCGAGTCAATAATAAATAGATCTGATAATTATTTATGTGTTTTAGAATATTACCTTATTTACAACATGCACATTGCTCCCTTTTCCTTCCAAATGATGCTTATACATCTTTTTTCGGCGTAGCACCAGATTAAAATTTTTTTTTTTTGATTCCTATATGATCCCTCGCTTCACCTCCTGCTTTTCTTCTTTCTTCTTCCTTTCTGCGGCCTCCCCTTCTCTCATCTTTGACATTAGTTTTTTTCACTTATACATCTTTTAATTAACTCATATCAATTTATCACATTCCTAATTAAACAAATTAAAGACACAAAAATAAAAGAAAATCTCAATTTAAAGTTTTTCGCAAAAAAAACTGTCTTTACATTAGAAATTTATCTCCAAACTTCTATTTTGAACGAATTCGTATTTATTTCTATCAATATATTCAATATATTCAATATATCTCGTTCTGACCTTGAGACTTTTTTTGTGATCAAACATAACGTACTCTATAATACTATAATACGCACTATAATACTATTTAATAATATTATTATTTGGTCTCTATTTTTATAAATATGGACTCAATCCTGTTATCCGAATTCAGAAAGCTATCCGTAAATCCAACAACATATACCTTTTTGAACACTTCCGGTAAATATCTTTATTCTCTTTACTTTTCTATTTTTTTTTTTATTCATTTTTATTCCTCGGTTTTTCTTTTTTTTTTCTTATCTTTTAAGAATTGGTTTCATAAGATCAGTTTTACGATTTCGGTTTAGATTAAAAGTTAATTGTAGATCATTGGGAAAACTGAATATATTCAATATGTTCGTTTATCATTTTTTGTTACCATTACGTAAATTATTCTCCCATTAGTCGTTAGTGCAAAGTTACAACATTGTTGTACACATGTTACCTTTCTATCTTATCTTTTTTTTTTAGTTACGCCATATGCTTGATTTGACTTTGTTTGTTTATAAATACTCAGTCCGCAATTTCATTTTCTTTATTTGGGAAAAACTTGGCAACACCAAATGTCAATCCTGTCAATATTTAAACTAATTAGATCTATATATTTTTTTTATTGTAGATAAATCTATACAATCGCGACATACTTTCTTTCCGTCAATACCAACTCCACAATCCGAATATACAATGGATTTAGTTCATGAAGATCAAGATTTTATGATTGATGGTGATTCTTCTCGTGAAGCTTTCTTTTACAACTCAACTGAAGGGGAGGATGATTATGAAGAAACTGACGAGTCCTACATTTCATCACTCAATTCCGATACCACTGTAAATGATCCTGTTTTGGCGAGTTTCATAAATGAACTTTTCCAAGATTCTTCTGATCATTCTGATAATATTATCAGTTGTCAAAAATTTTATCATTTTAATCCTTGTTACTATGAGGTGATTTTATTGACTTTCTTTATTTGCTTTATTTTACTTTATTTGCTTCTTTTGATTTCATTAGTTTTATTTCTTATTCCTAATTTTAATTTCTAATTTGTATTTTAATTTTAATTTTTTTAAATTAATAGGTACTACATCATGGCAGTCATATACAACCAGCTTTACAAAATATCGCTCTTATCGTTGAATCCTGGCTCACTGAAAAATTATCATATGCTGCCGAAACTATTCCCACTTTGGATGATTCCCCTCAAATTTCTCCTATTCCTATTTTGGAGGAATCTCCTCAAATTTCAGCTGAAAGTGTAATGACAAAATTAAAAATGTGTACGTTATCTTTCTTTAATCATTGATGGAAATTGAATTTTTTACTTCCAATAATTTATTTATCTATATAATTGCTTTAAAACAAATAGTTTTAGAAGCATTCAATGGTCTATCAAAAGTACATATAAACATTCGAGCTGGTCATGTTTATTTTCTTTATATGACAGACGGTGAGATTATAATATCCCCAAATCATAAACAATTCATTCAAGAGGTAAGATTCATTTTATTACATATCATATTTTTATAACTTAAAAAGATTTATAATTACGTACGCATAAAAAAAAAACTCTACATATGGGAATTCGCTTATTTGTTTCTGCATAGTTTTTGTTAATAAGAAAAAAAAAAAAAAAGTTTTAGTTTTAGTATTGATTTAGTATTGATTTTGGTTCAATGGGTTCGATTATTCACTAAACTAATTCAATTCCACTTTATGTATTTAAAGTTTCCCTTGTTCATAAATGTCTCAATCAAAGCTCAGGTACAATCAGCCGCATCACGTCACAACACGTGTCGAGTACTGGTATCCGTCGAGCACGTGACAATGAAGTCTGAAGATCGAAATGGTACTCTTGCTCCAAACAGAATTTCACTTAATCATCAATTGACTGATACTACAACAATTAAACGAACTGCTTCTTCAGCTGATGGCCAAATATTTTTTATGTTGGATGAATTTCCAACAACCGTAAATTATATGGGGAATAATAATGCACGTTTTTATAGTGGCACGAGTTATGCGGGCGAAATAATCGTTCAACCCTAATTCAACAAACTAAAAAACGTGTTGAAAAAAAAAATATCGTGGTACTTACAGTAATTTTCACACCTTAAACCAAAAATTTTTTTTATTCTTATACCGAGTTCGTTGTTATATAAATTGAACCTTTTTTTTTTGATTTCCTTGTGTTTATTTTCGTGTGTAAAAAGAATTTTTCGCTTATATTATGTGTTCTCTCTCTTTTCTTTTCTTTTTTTTTTCTTTAACTTATTTTTTTCTTATACATAATGCGGAGGGATGGAATTTTTGGTTGGATGATTGAGATCGACGGCGAACGATTTTCGAACAAAAAAAAACTTTCGTTTTTTCTTCAATCCCAACCCTTTATAACATTACAAAAATATTAGTACCGAAAGTGAATTTTAAACAAGAAAACAATTTGGAAACGAAAATAATACCGGAAGTAAGATTTATATAACGAGAGTATGGATCATATTTGGGTCATATATGGTGAACGACGAAAAAAGAACGTGAAGGTAAAAAATATATATGAAAGACGATAATAAGAAATAGAGTATTTACACTCTCTTTCATCGATAATTCTAGCATAAGGTTATTTCATTTCTAAGATCCATATTTATAGAATGTTGGTAATTCTTTTACCAAATTTTTTTTTATATATGATTTTGTATATTATTTATGTATCATACTTTATTTATTTATATTTAAGTTGAAGATCATTTCATTTTTTTTTCATTAAGAAACTTTCAAAAAAAAAGTAAGAATTGTGAGAAAAAAGGTAGATCATTAATTCATTATCGTTTATAATAGCTGGTCTTCGAACGACATGTAAGAACTATTGTGTATATCAATAAAAATGTAATATGATTTTATACATATGATTTTATATACTGTATTTTGTATACAGTAAAATATAATATGAAACAGAATGTCACTAGGAAAATGATTTGTTAAGAAATTGTCTTAATATCAGATAAATATTTTCGCTCGTGTGATATCAGAATGATTAGCTAAGAATCAAAATCACAATCAATAAACTTTTTCATCGGCTCCGATATCACGAGATTGAAGATTATATGACATTTGCTCTAACCTATCCTAAGATATCAAGGATTTACTGATATTCCATGGATTTATTAATGTAAACGAATGCTTGGCATACACATGAAAACAATGTCAAAGTTTATTTACGCGATTTGGCAACATTAATACCATGATCGACAATTATTCCTTCCTTCATAATACACTTTTGATCCACGTTAATCGGAGCAATATTTGACAGATAATTCACCGATTTTTTTAGAAAATAGTTAAGATCGTCATTATATGTTTCATAGTGTTTCATAACAAACTTGTGAAAACATTGATTCTTCTAAAAGCAAAGAAACATCTATAACCTCATTTTAAATATAATCTTATTACCTTTTTTGTCATGGAAAAGCTTGCTGATTCAAATTCATTTGCTAATAATACAATGGATAATTTTTAATCCGTAATATGATTCTATTTTTTTATTTATTTCACTTGGACTTAATGATGGGACTAACCGGGTTAGAAAAGGAGGTAGTTTAATTGTCACGTACCATAGCATATAAAAAACATATAAAATTAATTTTTTAAATGGTCATAGTGCGTGTTAATTAAAACAACCTCCTTTTTTAACCCCGGTTAGTCCCATCACTACTTGGACTTGTCAATAATAATATTACATCAAAGGTACCTACCGTCTTTGTTTCATTTTTAAAAGGCACAAATCGTATGATTTGTTTGATTTCTATTGAACAAAAAAAAAGTCATTCGATAACCTAGTCTCGGCGTTATTCGCGCATACCTATTTTAATACCATTTATAGGCTATTAATATATCTTCAGGTATACAGTACGTATACATCAGTATACGTACATGAATTCAAACTTTAATCTGAAGGCGTATTTTCCGTGGTGTTTCTATAACAATTTATGCAAATATTGTCGTACACCCTCAGGTTAACATCTGAATTTCAATATTCCCACGAAGATCGCTTGGACCCTCAGTAGTTCCCACGTTGAAGTACTTATTACGTACGTTCGATATCCTTTACATATTTGATATCGAATTTAAACAACCAAAAAAGTGAAAGATTTTAATGGACAAAATGAAAGATATTACTTATAATTAAGAACAAAAATTACCTGCATTTTATAAGAAAGTTAAAAAGTTTTAGAAATTACTTTAAATTCAAAGTTACACTGCAAATCATGTTCCTGTTCATACGTTTTGTATGCTCAGATATCGGTAGAGTGTCCAACTATTCGTAATAGATATATTGTCCGGATTCTAATAAGAGCTAAAAAGAGGTACATTATATGCTGGCCATCCAATAAGTATCATTCTTCTTATCAATTGTTGAGACGATTAAATATTAATCGGTGCATCAAGAAGGATACTTTAAACAATGGATAATGTCACGTAAATGATTGCTAATTTTGATTAATAAACTGGATTAAAATGAATTCAGACTGAAATATGAAAATAAAGAGTTTTTATTTGACCCTTCAAAAACCCCAAAATTTGTATTATTGTTCGGTGTCTTGTCTATTTTACCGTCACACTATCCTTTATTTCATTTTTAATCTGATTTTAATCTGTCACATTTACTAATTTTCACCCACCTTTTCTATTGGTTGCAGGTAAATCTCATACAATATTATATCGATATATATTTTTTTCGATAATGGATTTATAGAAATAAAATCAAAAAATTTTTCATCGATTTTAGATAGGTGATTATCGAGATATCCTCGTTCAAAGTAATTGACTGCGGTTAAGTTCTTTCAAACTTTGAGCAATGATATCTCTATAAATACCTATTTAAATCGATGAAAGATGTCATCGATTTTAAGTAGGTATTTTGTCGAGATATTCTCATTCAAATTTTTTTTTTTTTCAATTAAAAATGAAAAACTGCAATTAAGTTCTTTCAAACTTTGAGAGATAATATCTTGATAACTGCTCATTCAAAATCGATGAAATTTTTTTTATTTTAATTATAAAGATTCATATAATTAAAATAAAAAAAAATTTCATCGATTTTGAATAGGTAATTATCTAGTTATCTTCGTTCAAAGTTTTTTTTAAAAAAACATAATATTGTTATTAAGGATCGTCGCCAGTCGCCAATCAGAATAAAATTTAGTACTGTATAACGATCGATAATCAATAGTCAATAGATTAGATCATACTTTACAAATGGCCTCGAAAATTTTGAAATTTTCCGGTCATAATTACTTTAGACAAAGATTGATTCTCGCTATTTTAAGTGGGAAACCTGTTAAAATTGATAAAGTTCGTTCGAACGATAGTGATCCTGGATTAAAGGGTGAATTCTTTTAAATCAATAAATCAATCAATAAATAAATACATATAAATATAAATATATATAACGAGACATTCGATTAACGAGCTTTATACAATTGGGAATCCAGATTTTGAAGCAAGTTTTTTAAGATTATTGGATAAAGTTACAAATGGATCAATAATAGAGATTAATTATTCAGGTTTGATCATATAGAGAGTCTTTTTTTTTTTTTGAATTACTTATTTAAAGACATTATTTGAAGAAGCTATTGTTTAAAGACGATTTAAAATTTTAAATTTCTGTTAATTCAGGTACAAGCGTATTATTTAAACCTGGTGTAATTACAGGTGGAACAATAAGTCATGATTGTGGTACAGCTCGCGCAATTGGATATTTTTTGGAACCGATGATTGCATTAGCACCTTTTTCAAAGGATCCATTTAATCTTATATTCTTTGGAATAACAAATGACAATGTGGACACGTCGGTTTGTCATTTGTTCGAAATTTTACAATTCTTATACTCATTAAAATTACTAATTTTACGCCCATTTTGTCATTTTTAATTTGTGGTTATAGGTAGATATTATTCGAACTGCTGTTATGTTACAGCTTAAGAGATTTGGTATAGAAGAAGGCTTGGAATTAAAGGTTGATCTTTTTTTTTATAAATCATTTTTAATCTTTATCGCATTTATAAATAATTCATTATCGCAATTTATTATTCAATTTCCAAGTAGATTTCTAAACGCGGTTCTCCACCTCTCGGCGGCGGTGAAGTCAATTTTAAATGTCCAGTCGTGAAATCTCTTAAACCAATGCAGTTCACTGATGAAGGTCGGATAAAACGTATCCGTGGTATCGCGTAGTGTATTTTTCCAATATTTTTGTTTGTCTTTTTTTAATGCAAAAACTGATTTGTCGCTCAATTTTAGATGCTGCACGCGTGTATCTCCTCAAAATGCTAACAGGATGATAGATGCTGCAAGATCAGTATTGAACAGATACATTCCTGATATATACATATATACAGATGTATATAAGGGTGAGGAGTCCGGAAAGTAAGTAATTAATGAATGTTTGATATATATAAAATGAGCATATATACCGATTTGCGGAATTTTTGGTTAGGATTTATTTTTAAAAAATTTAAAATTAAATAATTTTTATAAACTAATCTAACTTATTTAAAATAATTTTGTATTCCCTTTAATATGGTTCTGACAAGTACAAAATTATCTAAATTGAACCACAGGATTATGAGATATATTACCGTCAAATAATGACACACCTTACATGTGGGACTCGTGGGTTTGATATTGTCAAACCCATGAGTCCCACATGGAAGGTGTGTCATTATTTGACGGTACTATATCTCATAATCCTGTGATTCGATTTGTACTTGTCAGAATCATAATTAAAGAGAATACAAAATTATTTTTAGATTCATTTATAAATTTTAAAAAAATAAACCTAATTAAAATTCCACAAATCGGCCATATGAATTTTTGAATTAATAATAAGTCAAATCATATTTGTAACAGATCTCCAGGATTTGCGCTTTCTTTGGTTGCTGAATCAACAACAAGTGCTCTCATAACTGCTGAACAAGCTGCAAACCCAGGCGAAACACCAGAAGATCTTGGCAAACGAACAGCAAAACTTTTACTTTCTGAAATACGAAAAGGTGGTTGCATTGGTTCATCAAATCAATGGTTGATGCTTTTATTGATGGTCCTGAGTCCAGAAGATGTATCAAAAATCAGATTAGGACAGTTGACAGCTTTCACGTAAGTTGATCTTACCAGATAAAAATGTCGCGTTAAAAGCAATTTATTGAATTATTATTTTTTTTTGATTTTTTTATTTTACTCGTAACCAAAAGTATACAATATCTTCGAGATATTCGAGATTTCTTTGACGTTACATTCAAAATAAAGCAGGACCCAGAATCAAATACATTACTATTGACAAGTGTTGGTGTTGGTTACATTAATTATAACAAAAAAACCACCTAGGCTGTTATATACTTTTTTCCTATTCATGTTAGAAAAAAGCATCGCATTTATTAATTAATAATCATAAGAATGATCATTGATCCACTTCTTTAGTTTCGAGGCCTGGTGATAAAATATTTACATTAATAAATGATTTCATAAAATTTATGAATAAATTTATATAAATCATAATTATTACCTTTAAATGATACTGTAGGTACATAAGTAACATGAGTATATAATTTTTCCTTAGCATCTTCTTCGTCATTACGACGACGTGAAAGGCGAAGACGCATACGATGAGGAACACTCTTAATGCCTTGTTTCCAAATCTCTTTATTCAATAGAGGATCGAGGCGAACATCTTTAGTGCCCATGTGTTTGAAGGCAAAAGTTTTAATAGCTTTTACAGCTTGAGGTGCACGTTTCTTGAAACTCCTATTTATAAATTTAAATTTTAACATTTATTATTATCGTAAACTCATCATGAAAATTATCCAAAACTTTAATTTGTTAATAAAAATTGTGTTAATGTTACCTGCCGTGGACGGCTTTGTGCAAATGAATGGTATAATCTCTCGTCACGACATCAGAGATCGCGCTACGTGGGGCGGTTTTTTTTTTTTTATTAGCCATTTCTATAATATCAATTTGATTAGTAAATTTTATAAAAGAATCTTGGATGGATGTATAACCTTACTAACCGTAATTTTTGAAATGATTAGAAGAGGAGGAATTAAAAGTTTCTGATCTTGAAATTTTTTTATTCGAGAAAGTGCGTAGTACAACATCTATGCATTGGCCAATAAAATAGATGCATTCAAAAATTTTACTGATAAGATTTTTTAGCAATGTTGACAGAACTTGCGCTTGCAACTTCGCTTTCAGATTCAAACATACAAGTTTGGGATTTTAGAACCGGAACTTTGTTAACTTCTTTCAAACAAAATAAATGTTATCAACATGGCTTGGCTTTAATTCCATTTCCAGGACAGCTCAATAGAGTTGGTTTAATTATAGCCGCTCAAATTGATAAAGCTTTACTACATGTATATTCGTGGCAAAAGGTTGAGTAAAATTAACCAAATAATAACAATAAATCAAACCGACAAAATTATTTATCATATGTTCGTTTATAGGATCAGCCTTATCTCAAAATTATATGTCCTGAGAAATTAACTTCGGTGGCTATTTCAAATCAAGGCGCATATTGTGCTTGTGGTACCGATAATGGAAAAATTTATATTTGGGAGGTAGCTAAAGTGATGAAAAGATTATGATATTCGATCATTTAATAACCTTATTTTAATACTTAAATTTTATATTAATTTGAAGCTTTCAACTGGAACTTTATGTCGTGTATACGATGCTCATTATAAAAAGATTAGTGTCCTCAAATTTACAAATGATGATACTGCATTGATATCGGGAAGTGAAGATGCGGGTGTAAATGTCTGGTTGATATGCAGGTTATAATTATTATAATATACTAATATACTAATTCATGAAAAAAAAACACGTTCGTTACTTATTATAACAATTTTACAACAGTATTTTAAATGATTTAACAGATGAATCACCATCTCCATTTTATTCATGGCCAGAACATTCATTACCAATCACTGATATAATATGTGGGATTGGTAGCTTTCGTACAGCGAGAGTATTGACTTCATCGTTGGACCATACCTGTAAAGTGTGTTTTACTCAGTAAATAAACCTGTTTAATTGTTTATAAATTATTTATTATTTTAAGTTCTTCATGATTAGCTATGGGACCTGTCATCCGGACATCTTTTAACAACCTTCTTATTTCCCACCGCTATAACTGCTATTGCGCTTGATCCTGCTGAAAGAACGTTTTTTGCTGGTGGTAGGGATAATCTTATTTATCAGGTAAATCTGTACAAAAAACTTGAGAATAGGACTTATAATGCAAGTGGACAGCCTGGATTTGAGATAGCAGCAGTAGGAGGTGCTGGTGTTGTCGAAGATGTTGTATCTGAACATGATGATAAAAGAAATCTAATATTTAGGGGACATAGGTAAGTCTTTGTATGATATTTTTCCATGAATGCTTTGTGTAATTCATTATAATTTATAATTTTCTTTACGTCAGCATGTCAATTACTACCCTTTCACTTTCGTATGATTCTACTCTTCTCCTATCAGGTTCCCAAGATGAAACAATAAAAGTATGGGATATTGCCAGTGGACAAATGATTAAAAATTTTACACATCTCAAAGGTATAAGTCTACAAGTGGTTCTCGTTGTTCAGTTTAATTGTGACTTTAATAAATTATTTAATGAAGGTCCAATCGCAAACATACAAACTTTTATAAAGCCACCGGATCTTTTCAATTTTGGGTTTTCACCGTCTAAAATTATGATACAACCAATACAACCTTTTAAGAGAACGCAAGGAATATCGCTCAAAGAAGATTCTGAAATTGAGGAATCTGTAATAATGGTTTTAAATGATAATAAAAAGGTACGTGCATTTCAGAACTTGTTCTAATTTAAATCATTAACAATCTTTTAAGATTTTTATTTGTCTTGTAGGAAATCGATTTATATAATTACAATTGCACTGATCAAGGTAATAGTGTTTCAGTTCATTTACGTTCATGCCATTTATTTGATGTTATAAACATTCCTATTATTATTTTAGTTACTTCATCATATGAGTTTAGTGATTTGCAAAAAGCAAAATCTACCCAAAGCAAATTCAAAGCAAGTATATTTATATAAATGATATAAATAGAGATGCTGGTGAAATTAATTTCATCAATTTTACTAATACCTTGCAGGAGCTTGGGTTTCTTAATTTACAGTAATTGCATAGTAGCTGTATAGTAGCTATATAGTTACTACATAGTTATTATGCAGTTATTGTGCATTAAGACATTTAGGTTTCTGTATAGTAGTGACAAAATTATTTTATTACTATAGTTTAATTTTATCAGCATCTATAGATATAAATATATTAGGCTAATATTTTTTTGATATTTTAATATATAGAATGGTGATAAAATTACCATGTATCAAACACAAATATCGGAATTGCAATCTGAGCTTATTCAAATTCATAGTCATTATCAACATTTAAAAGAGTTACATGATAAAATGTATCAAGAATTGGTTACTAATTTTGTTTCAAAAAGAGCTAAAGAGAATTAAATTATTTGATATAAATATATATATTTTAGAAAAAATTTTTTTACAGGAATTGTATAATTATTTTTAAAATTTAGTTTAATATAAGTAAATTTGTTTGTATTTTATTTATAACATTAATTTATTTATCTTTAACAATTTTAAAAAAATAAAATTTGGTATTAAATTAAAAGATTTATATTAATTAGGTTGTTAAAATTTGAATTTTAAATAAAATATGTACTAGCTATATATATATTCAAGTTACAATTACACTAGGTAGAATTTTAATATTTAATTTAATATTAGTTTGAGTTTTATTTAATTTAAATAAATTTTAACTTAAAATAGCAAATTTTTATTTGTTTTTAAAAATAAAATGTATATAAATTTTTTTTTTTATTGTTAATAAGCAATCAATCACTTAGCCAAACTGGCAATTTTATTAATTAGTGATATCCTAAGTACATATATAGTTTATAAGAGTACAGCTAGTTATATGTACAACTTTAATCATTGTTTATTTAAAGATTCTACTTTAAGGTTACTTACTATTTGCTATATCTAATTTTCATTTTTGAGTATCTTATTTAAACTCTTTGACTTACCTAATTAGTATTTATATATCTTTAACTATTTCATTCTAAGGTCAATCAATCTTGTTACTGTTTTCTATTAAAGATCATTTATATTTAACATCATTCTTTTTTATATTATTACTCTAGTTATAACAATGTTTATCATTTAACAGTAAGGTGCAGAAAGTTTTCTTATTAAGGGTAGAGTACAATGTAGATCATTTCTATATATAATTAGTTGCAAAAAAATTTTATATAGTAACTACAAAATATATTACTAATAAAACTTTTTTATTTTTTAA
>CAJVQA010002205.1:0-22666 GCA_910591915.1 Cetraspora pellucida
GTGTAATGTCACATTGGGTGTCTTAAATAAGTAGCACAAATGTAGTTTAGAAATCTTTAATGTAATTGCTTTTATTATTTAATAAAGTTTCTACTTTGGCATAACAAAAAAAAAAAAAAAAAAAAAAAAAAAAAACATTCTATCTAAACTATTTGTCAAGCTTATATTATAACACTTTAAACATCTTAACTTTATTTTCAATAATAGTCTACTATAGCATCTGATATTAACTAAGATGCCACTTGGCTTTATATTAATAACAATCAAAAAATCTCTAACTTTACTTACAACTTTTATTTTTCTATTCTTAAAACTTTTCATATTAAAATTATTCTGAATAAACTACTTGTTTTTTATACTCTTTATAAACATAACCTTTCATACTTTTTTTTTGTTATTAATGCAATCAAACTAGTTTTTTACTATATTAGCTTATTTGTCTTTCTAGTTAATCTATCTATTACCAAGACTTTAATTCATTTAATTATATTCTAAATACAACTGCTCTTAACATGTTTATTAATTTTGTCTCTAACTTGCATAAGAAAATTCTCATACTTAACAGTTTTAAGCTATACAACTTTTCATACATATAATCTCTTACTTTTATTTTATTTAGTTTAGTTCTTACTAATTTTATTTTTACTATTTATAATACTTTTATTTTTTATCATATTGCTACTTCTCTTTCTATAAAACTTCTTCTTTATTTAAACTAACAAATATACAAACAAATATAGATTTTATACTGTATTTTATATTCTGCACAGTCTCAAACTACACTTTTTACTAACTTAACTTACAGTTCTTTTCTAGTTTACTCTTATTTCCTATTTCAATATTACAAATTATTATTAAAATTAACATTTGGACTATTTAATAGATTAAATATTTTATTTCTTTCTCTTATATTATTAATAACATTTAAATTTAGGTAAATCTTGGCTACTTTTGTAGGTTTAGATTGCAAATTATATGTTTAAGTCTTTATTCTTCATATATAATTTAAAAACAAGCTTTTCTTTGTAAAAACTTTAATTGAATTTCAATAAAATTAAAAGCATGATCTTATTATTAATATTTAAAAAAAAATAATATTTATGAAAATTTTTTTATACTATCAAAATATAAAATTTTTAATAAATAAAATTAGTAATAAATCTTAGTGATACAAAAAAAGAAATATATTTTTCTTTAGTATTAGCCAAAAGACCATTTAAATTAATAATTATTTACTTGATTATTAAGAAAAGTAACAAAAATAAGCATATAAATAGAACTAGTATTCATTAAATCCAATAATATTAACCTAGTACTGTATTATATAAAATTAAAAATAAAGATTCTATAACTTATAATAAGTTATTCTAGCTATATAAGTTAGATTTTGAATTATATAACTTATATAACTTTTATATATTATACTAATCTAATGTTAGGCAATATTTTTAAAGTTGACCTGCTTTAGCTTTGGCCCAAAATTAAAAATTTTCTTTCTATTTCATTTTAATGCTAGTCAAAATTTCTTAATGTTGATCTGCTTTAACATCTTATATATTTGTAACTTATATGAGATCATGTAACTTACAATGTAGCTTACAATATAAGTTATATTGTCAAGTAAGTTAACACAACCCTAGTTCAGACTTGTTTGAGTTTGATAAACTTGGCTTGTATAAGCTTAATAATTTCTACTATATTTAACATTGCTTTAAGTAATAACAATAAGAAACTTTATTATTATTTTATAGAATTGCAATAATATTATTAGTTTACATGTTTCATTTATTACTTCAATTAAAAACACATTTATATTTGTATAATGAGAAACAATTTTTGACACAAAATGGGAAACAAGTTAAAAAGCTACAATTACCTCTTATATCTTCTACAATTTTTTTAATCATCACAACTGGCTTTAGTTTTTTTTATCTTTTGAATTTTTAGTTAAGAAGTAGTAAAAACTCTTAGTTTGATGGAACCTTTCATTGGAAATGCTGCTGAGGTATTATTTGGATTATTATGTTTATTAAATCTCGTTTATAATGTGAAAATTTTTATAGTATGCTACTGCAGTTATTGCAGCAAGTAAAGATAAAATGAATATAGCAATTAGCATAGCTGTTGGCTCTTCTATGGCGGATCACATGCAAAAATAAAAAGAAGGCACATGCCCAAACACAATTATTATAAACGGAAATGATAAAAAGATCAGTACTGCATATATTTTTTGTAAAACCCATAACATAAATAGTAATTGGCCTTATAACAGCATAGAAGAAACTCGCATTTTGACGGAAAATCACGGGTTATAACATTTATGTGATTGGCTAATTTATGTAGATCTATGCGTGACTATTGACCAATCAAATCAAATTGAAAATTCTTTCAATACATGAAAAAAAAACGAACCAAATTTTATTATTAACAACGCGTGAAGTTTTTTTCAAGCTAAAGCAATTCTAATCCATCTCTTAACTACTATACTTTACTAAAAACACGTTGTTATACGTTACTACTCTTATGACCTATTGGCCAATTATAGGTTATGACCTTATGACCTGTTATGACTTATAAAATTTACTAATACATTATGACCACCTTGGTCATATAAAGTTGGATATGACCTAAAACGGCCAACACTGAATTAGACCGTATTACCATATTTACTATATGTATATTAAAAATCTTACATGGTCTTCTTATCTGTTTGATAAATAATACATATATATGCTCTTGGTTCGAGTAGTTAAACGCTTTATATTGCTTGGCTTATTTAATAAATATATCTAATATTATATTAGTATAACACTGCCGGTTTAACAATTTATAAATCTAAGATTTAGCTTAACTATTTAAATGTAGTAGAAACTCAATAAACTCTGCTACTTACTGAACGTTTACCTTTATCTTTATGAAAACTCTTTGGGGAAAGCGATTGAAAACGATTAGAAAAGATCTTTCACTAAAGACACCCAAAATGAAGAAATTTTACTAACCATGGGTTTTTGAACTACAATCATATATCAGATTTTCAATTGCCCATATAAATAATTCGTGTAACAACATTTCCGGAATTTATCGGATGCGAGTTTCTTCTATGCTCCTTATAACAATATAAACAGTAAACATATCCATCCAATTACCATTATATATTATATTATGTGGCAGCACTGTATATGAATTTGAATAATTACTGTATTAAGTTTCATACGTATATAGCTTTCTGCAAACAATATTTAATCGATTTCCTTAAAGCTTTTTAAAAAATATATGAACTTCTCGAATTTAAAATCAGCTGAAAGCAAAATTTCCAATGGCCAAAATTATACTGGCAATTACTATAACATTGGGATGGGTACTGCAGCAATCAAAAAAAAAGCATTTGAATTGCTTTTAAAATCAGCCAAAAGCGAAACTTCCAGTGGTCGAGACATTAGTGATTATTGCAATGAAGATGAGATGGGCACTGCAGAAATCGACAAAAAAGTATTTGAATGGTTTTTAACATCAGCTAAAAGCAAAACTTCATATGACCAAAACATTATTGGCCATTGCTATGAAAATGGGATATGTACTGTAAAAGACGAAAACAAAGCATTTGAATGGTTTTTAAAATCTGCTGAAAATGGAAATTCAGAAGGACAAATTAATGTTGGCCATTGCTATGAAAATGGGATAGGTACCGCAAAAGACGAAAAAAAAGCATTTGGATGGTATTTAAAATCTGCTGAAAATGGAAATTCCTCCGGACAAAACATTCTTGGCCACTGCTATGAAAATGGGATAGGCACGGAAAAAGATATAAAAAAAAGCGTTTAAGTGGTATTTAAAATCTGCCGAAAACGGAAATTCACAAGGACAAATAAATGTTGGCTTTTGTTACCGAAATGCCATAGGAATTTCTAAGAATGAAAAGAATGCATTTAAGTGGTATTTGAAATCAGCTGAAGGTGGAAATCCAGAAGCCCAAAATAATGTTGCATTTTGCTATACATTAGGAATAGGCGTTCCTAAAGATAGTAGGAAAGCATTTGAATGGTATTTAAAGTCTGCTGAAGGTGGAAATCCGTTTGCGCAATATAATGTTGGATATTCCTATGAAAGAGGCAGTGATACTTCTAAAGATGAAAAAATTGCATTTGAGTGGTATTTAAAATCCGCAAAAAATGGGTTTCCTAACGCACAATGTAATCTTGGGCAGTGCTATTACAAAGGCATAGGCGTTGAGAAAAATGATAAAAAAGCATTTGAATGGTTTTTTGAAATCTGCAAAAAATGGCCATCCTCAAGCACAAAGTAATGTTGGATACTGTTATTACGAAGGCATAGGTATTGATAAGAATAATGTGAAAGCATTTGAATGGTATTTGAAGTCTGCTGAAGGTGGAAATGCTGACGGACAAAATAAAGTCGGATGTTGCTACCTCAAAGGCATAGGCGTTTCCGAAGATAAAAAGAAAGCGCTTAAGTGGTATTTAAAATCTGCCGAGGGTGGTGATCCACAAGGACAACTTAATCTTGGGAATTGTTACAGAGATGGTATGGAAATTTTAAAAGATGAAAAAGAGGCGTTTAAATGGTATTTGAAATCTGCTGAAAGTAAACATCCCGATGGACAAGCAAACGTTGGTTTTTGTTATTATTATGGGATAGGCGTTTCTAAAGATGAAAAGAAGTCGTTTGAATGGTATATGAAATCTGCTGATAGTGGAAATTCATATGCACAGTTTTATCTTGGACGTTACTATGGGAGGAGTTATAATGATAATAAAAGAATTAAGGCATTCGAATGGTATTTAAAATCTGCTGAAAACGGAAATTTTAATGCACAAATTGAAGTTGGTTCACGTTATCGAAATGGCAATGGAACAGGTCAAGATCAAGAAAAAGCTATTGAATGGATGCAAAAAGCGAAAAGAAATCTACCTAAGCAAAAAACTTATAAAAGTGGAAATTCTAAAATTGATAACTTTCTAAAAAATGTGTCGCAAGACAACGAATATTCATTATTATGGATTCCATTTTGTGAACTAAGAATCATTGAAGAAATTGGAAGTGGTGGATTTTCAACTGTATATTCAGCAAGGTGGCAGCATTCAGACTTTAATTTAGATATAGTTGCACTTAAATTTCTTCATGGATCTCAAGAAAATTGTGATAGATTTTTAAAAGAGGTTTGTGGTTTTAAATTGAAATTTACACCTTTTAAGTTGCTTCGCTAATAAATGCGCATTGTAGTTAGAGTTATATTATGAAATTGGGCGTAAAAATCCCACATTCTTACAATGTTACGGGATATCAAAGGATGAAGATGCTACTGGTGACTACATATTAGTAATGCAATATGCAGATGCTGGTTCTTTACGTAACAATATATCTTTTGTAGGGCTCATGGGATGGGACGCGAAATTAAATTTGCTGTCCTGTATTGCTAACGATCTCAAACAAATTCATTCTCACAATATAATCCATCGTGACTTACATAGCGGAAATATACTACAAAAAACCCCAATGGACGCATATATTGGTGACTTAGGGCATTCAGAGTTTTACAATCTATTGCCAAAATCTGATAAAACTTATGGAAATATTCCATATATGGCACCCGAAGTTATACTTAAAAAACAATATACTTTAGCATCCGATATTTATTCATTAGGCATAATAATGTGGGAAATATCTTCAGGAATGTGGGCATTTGAAGATAGAAAACATGATTATAAGCTTGCTTTGGAAATTTGTGATGGGTTAAGACCAACTACAGTTGAAGAAACACCACAACTATATGCTGACATTATGAAATTTTGTTTGGATAAAAATCCGGATTTGCGTCCTACCGCTTCACAAATTTATGAATTGATTGAAAAGACCAGAATGATAAATCGAATGATTCCAATTAGAGGATTTAGAGAATGTGAAGAATCAAGTGCAAACAGATGGGCTCGCTATTTCCGGAATCTCTTTCCTGAAACAAATCCTGAAATAGATTGCCATAATATTAATTATGATGATAACATTTCTATTAAAAGTTTTGAAAATACTTTTTCTAACCTAGATAGGTTTTTTGGTAGAAGTAGTGATGATATGTTTATAATTGAAAATACAAACATTTCTACTGAAAGTCAGGAACAACACAATAAACACTAAATGCAAATTTCTCGCTATATGTACAAGTTATTGTTATGATGATAAGATAAAGGGTGTGATCATGGGATGGAAATTATTTTTTCATTTTTTTTTATTTACATATTCAATTTTTTTATATTGATTTATCTTTACTAAAACCTTAATTATTTATAGTGGTGCACCGTAAAACGCTGCATACAGTACGAGCCTTTCAAAAATGTCAATAATATCTTCAGGGTACTATGTGAAGAGGGGATATTATATTAATAATACGAGTTGATTATATAACTGAATCATTGATTCAGCTATTTGATTAGTACCAGGATATTTTCAAAAACGCCAGAATTTACAAATGAATAGTACCCTGGTACTATTCAAAGGGGATACTTCTTCAAGGGTACTGTATGCGGTACCCTTTATACTTCCCGTCAGAGCGTGTCATGAGATATTATTTGTTAGTAAGATATACTGTAATACATTAATAATATATATTTATCATTATATAAAATTATTTAATTGCTTAATAGCTTTAAATTGATATTTTTCAGAGTTGATTTGACTAACAATGGCGCATTTGCATTATGGTGTACGTATGGGATCTTTGCTAGGATTTTTTTTTCTAAACATAGATTTATTATGATTTTCCTAATACAAATCTCGTGTAACTATGGCTCGTAGGTAGCAAAGATCCATATAGTAATATTATTTAAATTATATGGTTGAATACGTATGCTATCTTTAAATTCTAATAATCCTTTTCCAAAGTGCACTAAGCATAATATAGTGATACATATATGAAGATCCGATGATTGACAATCTATATGTCTTATATGACACAACTAACGCCAAGTCCCGGTAATCAGTTAATGTTTACAAAAAAATATAAATATCGGATATGCTAAAAAAATTAAAAGTAACTGTTTTTGTTTGTAATTAAATTACAACGATCACAAGATTAATGATTTTGTTTTTCAAAAAGTATTATGTATTGAAGCCAATGAATTTTACGTACTAATTTTTTAAATAATAAATTTAAAAAAAAAAATTTATTTTATTTTTTTTTTTAAGATCACCCACCCAATTTTATTAAATGACAAAATTATTTTTTAAAATGACTATAAAGATTATCACAAAGAAACATTTTGTTTAAATCTAGATTATTAAGTTTTTTGTTTTTTTTAAAGTTAATTTGTGCACATAACTTTTACAAAATTAATTTAATCAAAGTACTACTATATTTCTAATTACATAATAATAGATTATCTAATACTGTACTAATTTAATCCTACTATGATTTATTTTATAAATAAATAATTTTTATACATTTTATACGTTCATAATTTAAAGCAACGTAAAGGCAATAGCAATAATAGCTAAAGACAAACCAGCAAAATTAGAAATTGGATGATTAAAATCTCCACTTGAACTTGAAGCAGCAGTGGGAGCTTTAAGTGTTCCTGATGCGGTAGGTGATGAGTTAGATTTTGATGGAGAGTTAGGTGAAGGATTTGGGTTTGATGCAGGAGATGACGCAGGTGCTTGCGTGGCAGCTAGAGCAACGCCAGCGAGATTAGTGGAAGGAGCATTGGTAGGAGTGGCAATGGTGGGAGTGGTACTAGTGGAATTGGTAGTGGTAGAATTTGAACAGATTTTAGGATCAAAACTGGTGCCACCTGTTCCTTTGATAGTAAATAAACCAGAATAGAAGATATTGCTTGAATTACTTCCATCAGTGTATCTAATGAAGCTAATAAAAATTATAAAGATTTTTTTTAAGTTAATCCAGATTAATTGTTACGTTATTATAAATGTACGTATATACATACTAGCATGAAGCCTCTGGACCCACGGTTGGGGAAACGGTGTATGGTATGGATTGAGTAGTTGCACAATCTACAGCTTTTGCAATGTTTGCAACAAAAACTTGGTTTTGTGAGTTGCCTTTATAAATTTAATAGATTTAATTAAGATTAGTATAAAACATTGAATTTACAAAATATACAAAAATGATTAAGAAAAATTTTAAACTAACCGGCATATAAATCGCAAGTTATATTATGTAAAGTATTCATTAGAGGGGCTTTTCCATCATCAGAAATAGTAATTTGCACAGCACTATTTGCAGTCCATGTTGTTGAGCTAAAAGGACTTAAAGTATTTATACCGGCGTAAGATAGAGATGCAGAGAGAATAATGATGAAGAGGGTTCCGATCAACTTCATTTTGACTAAGGAATGTTATTAAAATGTTGACGAGAATTTCGAGAATTTCTCGAGAACAGGAGGATTAATGGAGGGTTAATGTGAGGTTGAGGAGAAAGATAATAATCCTCGAACTGTTATGATGTATTTATAAATAAATTAATTTTAATTAATAAATGTATGTAAAGTGCGTAAGTACCAATAAGATAAACAATAATACCGCATATATAATGTTACACCTACGATTGATCACTATCTAATTATTAGTAGGATCTACCATAAATAAACGGATGAGTAAATTATAGTTGCACATTAAGCACAAACAATTACACATATTTCTTTCTAATGAACAAATAAGACGGTCTTTATTAAAATTAATGCATCTTGTTTGCATTAACAGATATGAATATTGGACGCATGATCCCGATTTAATAGACTAGGACACCGAAAAAAGCCATTACCCATTCTATTAATTCAAAATAACATGTAGAATTTTCTTATTAAAATTTTTAATGCATTAAGACTGTAAGAAAATACTAGATCAAAAATTTAAAATGATAATTGTTATTATATACAATATTATGTGAATGTACTATATCATAGAAATGGCATTTGCGTTTATTAATTGTATTTAACGTTGATGATAAGAAATGGACGCCGCATTGATGTACTAATTTAATTAGTGTAAATTTATTTTCCTTTTTTTCAAACATGTATATGTAGTTCAACGTTAAGTATGTAGGTAGGTATTCTGATTTCCTAAATAATATTGTACAAATGATGCAGTATCGGTATTAAAATTAAAATTATCTGCAAAAAATCATTTATTTGCAATTAAGTATTATAGTTCTACGTATTAACATTTTGAAAAACGATCCATAAAAATCTAAATAAATTTGTTTATCTTAATTCAATCTTTTAAAGATATACCAAGGAATACCATCATAAAAGATAATAAAAGAATTTTTTTCTTGGTAACCAAGAAGATAATAAAAAATTAATCTTTTAATTTAAATAAAATAGATTTTTGTAGATTTGTTAACCTTGTTTCACCCAAAATTATTCTCATACGTAGATTAATCCTTCTAATTGCAGAATTAGGGCTTCCTGGTACTGTATAATTTTAAAAAATGAATTACCTGGTGGCTTAAATTTTGTGCTAAGATAATCAAAAAAAAAAAAAAATACATAAAATTGTCCTATATAGAATAGTTAAACGAAATCGTTCAAGTTACCGTTACACATTTTGTTGATTTTAAATTCTTACGTACTTCAAAAATTTTCCGGTCCCGATCACATTACACTAGATTACAGATCAAAGCCATTTATAACTTAGTTGAACATTTAATGCCCTTCATCGCTCTCCGGAATGCGTTATTTTTTTATATGTTACCTGTAGGGAACCTGGCATGCTATCGCGGCAATGCCAAAATACATACAGTACATACGTACTTAAAATCTATTAAGGCATGTTTTATCGTTATAAAAAAAATCAAATTCATCTAATCTGATTGGTCAAACAAATTAATAATATTTTAGAATTTTTTTTTTTTTACGTATTGTGACATGACAGGGTGGCACTCTGGTATGCTATTTGCTAAATAACATGCCAAGTTATTTAGGTTTTATCATCAAAAACATATTATCGTTAAACAGGTACAGTTATGCAACATGGTCAGAACTTTGCATTCATATTATACGTACGACGTAGAAATTAGTACCGCAAATTAAAAGCTGAACCTGATTTTACGACACTTAAAACGGTATTATTTCAATATGAATTGAGTATGTATACGTAGTAAGAGATGACCTTCAAAATTGTGGTCTTGTGGTCAAAACCTATACATTCTATAATCTGATTTGAATGTCTTTTTTTTAGATTACTAGACTTCACCTTAAGTAATGCCCTTACAAATGCAGTCAAACCTTCCTAAGTGCACGTTCTTAGAATCAGAAATAAGCGCATATTCCAACTAGCAAATTAAAATAGATATTTATTTCCAAGAAGATATGCAATCATTTAAGAAATTTAACTGTAAACATAATTTAAATTCGGTTAGTAAAGATCAATTTAGATAGCAATAGTTCTAAAATTAGATAAGGCCTACATCAAATAAGTTATTAATAAAAGATTATAAATAGATTTTAGTAAATTGACGAATCCAAATAGAGATTCTATCGTCAAATTTTAACATTATTTTCATCATTCTTTGTTTATACAACTGCTAAAATTCTAACCTGTAAAGATTACAACTTTAAAAACAATATACGTATCAAAAACGGGTTCCGGTTATTTCGCCGACAGCTTATTCACCGACAGTCAATTCACCGAAAGTTTATTTCACCAACAGTTTATTTTACAGATAGTCATTTGTAATTCTGGTCATTGTCGTTAGGGTCAGGTTTAGAATTAGAGTTAAGGTTAGTGCAATTTTTTAAAAAAATTGTCGGTGAAATAACATGGATCCTTAAAAACAAACCACCATTTTCAGACCTGATAATTTAATAAATAAAAAAGCTATTAAATAATTAAAAAATGATAATTACTATTTGTACACGGGATATATGCACACAGGCGATATCAAAACTAACCGATATCTCAAAATTTCAATTATGAAACCATCTTTTGGCTTCTAATAAAAAAAATACCCGTGTATAATTATAAATTTTCTTAAAAAATTTAAGCATCACTGAAATCACTAAAAAGAAAAAAAATCACTAATCAGTTATTATCAGGTTACCTGGGTAATTATACATTTCTGTCTGACCAAAACTCCGGATTATTGTACTAGATTCGAAGCTAGTCTTTATCATCATTAATAACAACTGCAGAACCTGAGTTTGTCTTTACCATCTAGTGTAATACTGACTGTGCTACTCATGATAAATGATTCTTATTACAATAATCAGTGATCAGATTGTATAATCAATTGATAACTGATCAGCAGCTTTTACTGCATCACGCGTTCTACCCACTTTTTCAATTTCAGATTGACAGGAATAACTTAGGTAAAGTATTCTTGCTATCTTTACTAATTTGAGATTGTATATTCCGAATGTTACGGTAATAGAAACCTTACTTGATTAATAAAGACGTCATTACGTAAAATACTATAATTCTTAATTTAATGGGGGTAAAGTGGCGAATACAAATTAAAGATAGATTGAGTTTTATTTGGTTAATAATCGTTTTACACGAACCTGTACTTTTACTAAGTAAAATTGAACTTCATTCATTAAATAAATAAATGAAGATATTTCGGACAACTTAATGAAGTTTAATTCGCTTAGCAGTTAGTAAAAGGTCCAATTTTTTGCAATGTTTAATTGGTCATTTTACCTCATTTTCTATAATATCATAATATATCCCTTTACTTTATAATGTTTCGCTTACTACATAAAAGATTAGTGAAAATATATATATTATGTAATTAAAATTTTCCATCTTTAATCAGTCTGAAAAACCATGATAACTGATAAATGCTTGCGTATCATGTTACACTTAAATTTCGACTTTTTTAAGATGGTTGGTGATAACCCAAGTATGTACGTAACAGATAGACATTCATGCGCATGAATATCCGATCATACGTATGAATATCCGTTCTAAATGCGCGTTTCGGAATGATCATGCGCTTGAAAATCGGGATCATATATTTCCTAAATCGTCTGTACGACTAACGCTAAACTGTCATGATTTATCGTTATTATTAAAGCTTATGCCGTTACGGCATAAGCAGTAACAGCATCTCTGGCAAGTCACTTGCAACAAGGTTCAACAGCAAAGTCGCCCACTGCTCAAAGAAAGCTTACAATTTTTAACTGATATTCCCGAGGTCATGTCAAACCCAAGATCCAAAATCATTTATGATGCTGCTATGGATGTTTTGCATCCAGGATCGAGACTGAATGCGGTACGTACAAGATCCTTATATTCGTAAATGCAAAAACTTTATTTCAACCAATCAAAAATTTTAAACCTTCGTTTATTTATCAGAATAAAGCTTCGCATGATCCGATTTCGTTTCAATTAAGTTATTCCATCAGAGACAATGTTGTTACATTTAAATTTGACAGACCTCTGTTTGCCGCTATACCATCAGGTGAAGGAAAGACAACATTGCAATCACAAAACTCATCACTGTTTGCCGATTGGGAACAATTATTAGACAGTCAACAATGGGCCGAGTTTCAACGCTTATTACCGGATAAGAAGTGGGATGAAATCAATAATATTTTCAGTCTGATTCAGATCCCAACTGTCAATCCTAACCGCATCTACCTTGTCCATGGCTTCTCACATGTTCCATTGCATCTGAAGCAAAACTATTTAGGTGCATTTTTATTGGACAGAGGTACAAATATTCGTGAAAATGTTGGCAATCGCAAAACATTAATGAAAGAACCTCTGATATTTTTCCGCCCTACATTTTCTGCGCGTAATGAAGCAATCGTTGAACGTGCCTTACTGTTCTTAAATGATATACAACATTGACGTGGACGATCTCAGGTTACTTATTGGGGTTGATTAATCGATTAGGAATTTTTAAAACCAACTAATCGACGGTTTATTATCATTGACTATATAATAAATCTATTTACTAAATCTCAATATTTCATACATCTAGTATAAGTTCATTACTGCATTATCTAGTATCTATAATAATAAATTATTATGAAAATATCTGACTATTAAAACATTGTCCAAAAATTGACATAACGTCAATCTTGATTCTATACATAAATGTGCTTCACATTACTCCCTTAAGTTACTCAAACTCAGTGCTGATAAATTAGTCAAAAACATAATACGTAATAGGTAATCTACGGTAATTTATCATAAATTTTATAAATTACCGATTTTTAAAATCTACCTTTCGATATTTGAGCAATTCCTTATGATAGATAGTTCGACTTATAACCAGTACAATTGACATTAAAATATTTAATTTCTTTAAAAGACTTCTGGCCTTTTTTAATACTTTACTATTTTTAATCATTTCTTCTTTTCCCAACAGTTTTTACGAATCTTGCCATTATCATCAACACGACAAAGCTCAACAATTACCTTCTCTGCATTATTTTTCTTAATCTTGCAATAAGTGAATCTTCGATTAAGGGTAAAAATCACTATCATATGGGTTATTGCCAGGAATCGAGACAATTATAATAGTGAGTCACGTGAGCAAAGAGTCAGAGGGTTTATATATATAATGATTTGTCAATTCGAAAGAGTACATGTTTGGAGTTGGGTGTCCTTTATTAATTATAATGAATGTTATAGAAAACATGTCCATAAAATGAAGTCATAAGACTATGTGACCCTTAGATTATAAATATTTTAGTAATCCTTATGCTTAACGTTTAAGGACTTATCCCCAATTACTGTACCATGCACGACACTTCATGTTACTCACTTTGCATACTCGATGCAATTGGCGCAGTACATGTAACCTGTAACGCAATCTTTAATGGTATAAATATTGGTAAATTAATGTAAATTACAAAGGATATTACAAAATATAGAAATGGTACAAATAATATGAAAACAAATTACAAATTGAAAAATTAAATACGACCATCAAATAATACACAAAAGAAAGACAAGACAATCAAAAAAATATCCGACCACGTCAAACTTTATGCACCCTAATCTGAGAATGTTAATCAGCACAGTCAAATGTCAGTATTTCATATTTTTCATATTTTTCATATTTTAAAATATTTCATAAATTCTTCGTACTTATTTAATTTGGGACTTATAAGGGTGTCGAATATTCCCAAACACCTCCATATCCACCCACATTACCCAATTGCTCATACCAATCATTCGGTACGTTTTGAAGTGTCGAATTAATCGGTAATCCTGGTGCATTATATTCCGTCAATACACTGATAGTATCAGTAAGACAATTACTTGTAGGATCATTAAGTGCAGCAAAACAAACTACCCTATTTACATAATATTTTTGTGCTTTAACTTTTATCATCATATTTTGAGCATTTTCAGCATTAGGATTAGTTACTTTTTCACATTTATAACGATCATATTTTTGATCTTTAAATTGCTTTAACATTTCCGCACGGGTGCCAGTAGATTGCCACCAAACTTTATCATCACCACACAAGTGGGTGGAGTCATTGTGTATTGGTCCTTCATCTGCCCCATAAATATATTGATCATTACCAATCTGAAATCCAAAAGCAACATGTCCAAGTAGATAAGATGACAAAATTCGATTAAATACACAAGCCTCGCCAATTGGTTGTATTGTTGGTGGATTCGTAGAGATATCGCGGGGAACATATATAGATGCTGAGATTGAAATGAATCCCAAAAATGGAAGGATCAAGATGAACCGGAAATAATTAAATTCATACTAAAAATAAATGTCGATACGGTAAAATTTTTTTTTTGAAGATTCTTATTTATTACATTGAATGATCTCTTTAATAACAATAGAATTAAAATTAATTACCATTTTTTCGTTATTTTTTTATAGCGAAACAATGCTGAAAAAAAAAACATTTTATGTAGTATTTCGGTCAATTTATATTTGAATTCCGCTGAAATTGTAACTACCCCTGCATCGCCTTCAAAAATGTCACGAAAGACAGCAAATTGGTCAATAATAAATAGAATTTGGTGCACGTAACACTAGGAGGTGGTGTTTGTAGGCGATTTGCTTTAGTCGATTTTATCGACTTAGGCCGGCTTAGTCAATCGATTTTTCAAGAAATCGACTTGGTCAATTTTATGATAGATTATATAGTAACAAATCAAATTTAGACCAAATCAATAATTCGATTAGGTGGTTTACCTTTCAAAAAGTTCCGAAAAGAACATAAAATGTCAATTAAAATAGTCCATTTTTACATATAACCGATTTTGTGTAAATTAATTTTAAATAATAATCTTTAAATATTTTATAAATTCTTTTTATTATACACGTATAATTAGTTTTTGTAACTTAGCAAACGTTTTTTTATTAAATATATGAATCAGTCTTTACCGTTATAGTGCTTCGGGGACAATTCCTTAAATTGAGAAATCGATGTTTAATCAATTTTAATAATTCAGCTAAAATTAGAAACCTGCATATCACATGAATACTGCGCATAGTAATTTTATCTTTAGTGTTCATTAATATTAGTAAAATTGTCGTAATGAATTATATTGTTAACTAGAATATAGCTTGAATAATAATAAAATTATCATTATAAACTATATTTTTGACTAAGTGTGTATTAAAATATGTTAATAAAATTATATATAATTCACTTGTTCTTTTTTTTTAATTAATTTTCAAAATTTCGTAATGGAAGTTATTAATGATATAGAACAAAAAGATATATATAACATTGCATCTTCATTTGTTGAATTAGGAATGGATAATTATGATGAAACATATTATTTGACAAAATGTTTAGAAATTGTGAGATGTTGAAACAAGGATAATAAAACTTGTTATGAAAAGATAGGATTTTGTAAATTTTTTAAAAAACAAATAATATGTTATAATATGTTGCATGATAGTTTAGATAATATGTTGCATGATAGTTTAGATAATAGGATTAAATGATAATTTACATCATTTGCATTTAGTAAATTGTCAAAAAACAAAAAAAGTTAGTCAAAAATCATGTAATTATATTATTTATCAATATCATTATGATGCTCAATATATAGTATATTTACCTACTTATATAGTATTGACTGGAGTTTTTTCAAGTCACCTTGATCAAATTAAAATTATATATTAAAATAACAATACAAAAAAAATAGTTTATAGTAATATAGAACATACTTTTATTCAATCTAATTATATGACAATTAATGAAAAAATATTACAAAATGTTAATAATTTTATTTACAACTATACAAATATTTATAGATTTAGGGATGGGGTCCCATAGCCTAGTGGTCTAGGCGCCCCTCTCTCTACAGACAAGGTCAACGGTTCAATTTCAGCTGAAGGCAAAAACTCTGTAATCTACGGAAGCATATGAATATACGTGAAGCCCTGTAGCTTAAGTCCATGTGAATAGAAGATCAGTATATAAGGAAGTTCCTGGAAAGAAGTTTCCCGATATGGAGAGTTGGCGCTCAATGCGAGAGAAGCGGTGAACATACCAGAAATGGAGAGAAGGTGCACTAGCAGATGATACAGTGAATATAAAAGGAAACTATGAGAAAGGAATGGACTTACTGAAATTCGAACACTTCTGACATTAAAACTGATTTAGTAGATATGGGTTACACTAAGTCAGATCTAAGTGGTAATCTTGGTACCAGCTTAGTAAGCTTGCATCGAGGGTAAATTCGAAGAAATATGGATACTTAGTAACATCCAATGAGGTGGTACTTTGATATAAATAGAAACTAAGATAGCCCTAATTCAAAATGTCACTACAATGGTAATGTAAGTATTGCAGATATATACATAAATAGTATTGAAAATCAGAAAGTTTAAATAGAGAACTTACAGGTGGGTCTCAGGTATAGCATCTAGTGGGTAATCTGTGGGTGGAACTCTTAATTAGATAATGACTAAAGTTATATGTGTGACTAGTTGTACTTTTATTGATGTACTATGTATATTATATGTAATCATATATTACTTAATAAACGATATGCAGACAAGATTGCCACTTTAAAAAAAAAAAAAATAGATTAAATATAAATTATTTGATTTTTATAAAATAAAATATAAGATTACTAGAATTATTTTAGTAATAATTATAAATCTTACTAATAAAATTTTAAAAAAATAAAAAATTTAAAAACCAAAAAACTTAAAAATTAAAAAATATAAAAAAAAAATATAAAATAAACAAAAAAAATATAAAATAAAAAAATAAAACAATTTAAAAAAATAAAAAAACAAAAAAAACAATAAAATTTATATATTTATACAAACTAAATTAGTATACAAAATTAGTTAGATTTAAAGTATGAGTTAGATAGATTTATAGTTAGGTATCAGAAAATAATTGCTAAAAAATTATATAAATTCAAGCTAACTGTTACATTTATAAACTTAATTCTACACTTGGTATACAATATATAAAAATAAATATTTAATAATGATGATTATTTAACTACTTATGTTACAATATAATTATTTGCAATTTGGATTAGGTATATTTTCTTTATTAAAAAAATTGGCAGATTTAAATATTGAAAATATATTGAAGTTACTATAATTTTTATTAGTCATAAATTATATTTTTATTAACAAAATTATTAAAAACAGGCATAACATTATTTTGAATTTTGTCATAATTAAGCATAATTTAGGTAAAATTCAAAATAACATCTATATCTGCTATTTTAATAATTTATAATAAATAAAACACTTAATAGTTTTACTTTAAGTTCCAAAATGCATTTATCTTAGAATGAATTAAATAATTAAAATTATTGCTGCTATATATTGCTTACCTCATAATATTTGGAGTTCTTGGAATTTTACTTGTTAATTTATATTATTCAACTTATCTCTTAATACTAAGCATTTTTGAGTATAGTTTTTTGGAGGAAGATAGTTGATAAACATTTGCAAACTTGTGCACTTTAGCTAAGTTAGCAATAATAGTTGATATTTGTGAGATGAAGATGATTATATTTTTATATATAATAAAATAAAGCTCCAGTTCTTCAATAATAAGCTTGAGAAGAATCAACATATATTTCTGAAAAACTTCCTTTTGCAGTTTGCAAAAGTTATCAAATTGCTTTATTTTGAATCCTTAGCTTTCAAAATTGAAAGATATCTAATTAATGCTTTAGATTTTGGTTTGTTTCACAGATAATTTGGAATGTTGTCAAGGTTTAAAAATATAGGATGCTCTAAAGACTTTTCTATATGTCTAGAGTTGTAGTATCTGAATAAAAAATAAGTAATAATATATGTTGTTCAAGAAGTAATGCTAATTTTTCTCATTTTTACTAATTATTATAGAATTGTTTTTTGAAAACTCAATATTTTACATTCCTTCTTATTTCTATTTTATATTCATATTGAAGAACTAGTAACTAGTAAATATTATCGATTATTAATAAAGACTTGATAGTTTTATTAATAATTAATAAAAAAATGTATATCTAACATTTTCAAATATTTTAACAATAACTTCTTAAACATCATATAGAGAACAATAGAATTATCATGAAATTCCTTTTCAGCTTTAGTTATTAGTGAAAGTGGTAAAATATTCAAATTGAAAAATTTGTTAAAGACATTTATAAAAGTATCACTAGCTGAATTTGATAGATGATACTTATTAATTATCTCTATAAACTCTCAATAGGTATTATTAGGCTATTCAACTTTTGGTGAATAATGCAAGTCATAAAAAGCATTATCAAAAGAAGCTTCTTTATAGTCTTTGAGATCATCTTTATTAGACTTAGTTTCTAGATGCTGCAATTTATTAATAACATCAAACAATGCATTTCTATAGTCTTTAGGATTATTTTCATCATCTACCAAAAAAAACATAGTATCTGTTTCAAGACATTCAGTTATTATAAAAGAATGCTCAACTGAATTTAATTCAGATTAAGATGATATTGAGATATTTTTACTCTATATAAAATATAATCAATATATTTTATTTTACAACTATTATAAATTTACTTTTACATATTGTCTTGAAATAACAACTAGGTGTAGTTCAAAATTTTGGCCTGAATTAAGCTTTATTTAGACCAAAATTTTAAACTATACCTAGAGCATTATTTTAAGACAATATAATAAAATAATAATAATAATAATAAATATTATTAGATAATTATACATAAGTACATCAATATATTTCATAATCTGTAGAATGTTCATAATTAGAATCATATTCTAAAAGATTTTAAATATTATCATTCACTTGTTCAATATTAACTATTTGATTTGTGAAATCTTAAAAATATAAATATCTTTGTGAAATATGTTGCGTTAATATGTAAAATTTTGTAAAATTACAATTATAATACTTATACTGCCAACACATTTTGGAAGAAAAAAATAAAAAAAAAATTAAATGAAATAATAATGATTTCAATTAGAAAATAAAAAGGAACAACTAAAAAAAATCTATCAGTTATAAAGATTAGAATAAGGTAGTAAGCAATTAAATCTTTTAAACAAACTTATTGATATATATTGATATATATCGAATTTTTATTTTATTAAAAGTATATTGCAATGGTTTATCCAAGATACTTAACATGTGTGTTATATTATGCTTGATGCAACAACATGAACAACAGTCTAGTTTATATTATGCATCATATAATAGTATAAATTTATCTTCAATATAAGTGCCACTAAGAGAATCCAGTAATCTGAATTACAATTTAATAGTTACTGACTATAATCTTTAATAAGTTGTTAAAGATTATGGCCAGTAACTATTAAATTAAAACCCAAATTACTGGTATCTCTTGGCAGCAATCATATTATATTAAGGTAAAAATACTAGTAGCACTTATATTATATTGACATATATATTTTTTTGTAATTATAAAAATACAAAAGAAATGTAATGATATAAAAAGTCTCAAATATATAAGATATCTTAGTATATAGTTTTAAAATATAATAATAAAAAAATAAGATAAGTATATTTGTTTTATTTGTTATACTTTACATACTTTATATATTTTATTATTATATTACATTAGATTTTAATTTTATAAAAGTTTGCAAAGGTAAAACATTTTTGGAATTTTTTTTTTGGAAATGAGTTTCTCAAAAAATGCTTTATTACCTAATAATGTTTTATCAAATAAGGCTTCACCACCAATAATGCTTCATTATCAAATAATGCTTCACTATTCAATAACATTTCACTACTCAATAATTCTTTACTACCCAATAATCTTCTTTCTAATTATTTAATACTAAAATAGCAGCTACTAATAATGATTTCTATGATGATTCTTTAGATACAAAAAAAAGCATTTATAGCATTTATAATACATTTTTTAAGATAAAATCTTGATTACAAGATTCTTGACACTTTGTTCAAAATTACACCAACATTTCTGCCAACTATCAAAATCTGCTTAGTCTTTCTGCCAGCTCTTTTGTTCTCAATAAACATCTCAAAATAATGATAAAGATCATTCCTTATTATCACAATGCCATTCTCATAGGTCATGAAATAGATTACAAGAAAAATGATCAGCAAATCAAAATCAATCATAAAAATTGGATGGTAATTTTATATATAAGTCTTTTTTTTTTTTTTACTTTTAAATGCATACTTTTGTACTTTTTTTTTTCTTTTTTATTAAAGTTTTTTTCTTTTTTATGAAAGATTTTTTTTCTTTTTTATGAAAGATTTTTTTTCTTTCTTATGAAAGATTTTTTTTTAACCAAATCTTTTAAATTGAAGAACATATACATAGTAGTCACTGTACTGTTAATAAATAGCTTTTTGCCCAAAATCATGCTTTGCACATTCTAGTTTAAGAATTTTATAATGACTTAAGGAACATTAAAGCCAAATTGCAATAGCAAAGGAAAGAGCACACAAATGATCTTTCTCCTCAAGTGTTAGAAGTAAATGCTTTAGTCTAATTATAAGTTTTAAAGATACATCTAAGCTACTGTCTTAAAATATAGAATGTGTATACAAATATAGTTAAGTTCTTTTTCTGCATTACATATATCCTTTACAAAGTACACTTAAAAAAACCATGAAGGACTATCTGGATAAAATATATCTGGATTACATGTCTAAAATAAGTGCAAATGATTTTACAAATCACTTCTATAATGAATAGTATAGTACTGTATATTGAATATTATAATATTTGTTATTGTTAATTTATATTTTTTTATTTATTTATTATTTATTTGTTTTTTTGCATTCATTATCACTTGTAATTATTTAATTTTTTTTAATGAGTTAATTAACTTTTTTGTATTATTTTATTTACTAGTTATTACAAAAAATAAAAAATTACTATAGTGCAGTACTACAAAACATTTGAAATTCTTTTGAAAGGTTTTTGGATATGAAAAGCTTCTTCCTCTAAAAAGCAATGCTACTATAAAAGAAATTATAAAGTGGAAACAGAGTGATCAGGGTGCTGCTTGTTTTTACTCCCTATTTCAGCAAAATGATAATAGTATATATTAAATAACAGTTATTACAAGAACTGCTTTCTTCATGATTGCAGTAACTAATTTATCAAATGAACATTGTGCATTCATGTTAGCTATGTGCAATATATTGTTGAATTCATGATTGTATAAAATCATATATATAGTAAATAGTATGAAATGCTATATGGCAAAGTATTTGGTAAGTTTTTAATTATATATCACTTTATATCACTTTATATTGATTCAATATTAATAGGTTTACATTGGGGTTTGCATTATAGAATGATTTCAATAAAGAAGACCCCTTCCATGAATCTGCTAAAGCATTAATAAACAATGAGTTAGAAAAAGGCAGTGAAAAATTATAACCAACTATTTCAAGTTATAACTCTGAATCTAAGCAAACATCGCAAGCATCATAATTCAATTCAATGCAACTTTTACAAGAAGAGTTGAATGAATTGTTTATATTCTATTAAAAGCAGTGTTTTTATTTTTTGTCTTTGTATTATGCATTGCTAATCTTTAATATATGTAATATTAATATTGTAAAAATTAAATATATATAATAAATTACTTTTATTAAATTGTTTTTAATAAATTTGATAGTTTATTTTAAAAGTTATATGACTTGTACACTTATTTTTTTATAGTATTATATCTTTTAGATATATATTACTAATAAAAGTAGTTATTTGCCAAAATAGAATATATATCGATTATACTCATAATTGATCATTATTGTTTGAAGATTAACTGAATATATATTGATTATTATTATAATTGATAATAATTAGCAAGAGAAATTATAAACGATATATATCTATGTGGTTAGTAATTAATATATATCTCTATATAATTTTGCTAATGATACTTACAATTAACAATCCACTATCTAATTACAATCCTATTATCTTTAACAACTATAAACTTTTTATTTATCTATCCTATATATCTTTTAAATTTCTTGGTTGTTGGTTTATATTTAATAACAAACATTTTTAACAAATTCAACTTATTATTAATGAATCTCAAAATCTGATTTTTTATTTATTTTTTTTTTTTTATTATATAATATCAAGTAGAAAAATAAAAATACATGAATATATCAATTGGATATTAATATATAACTAATTGTTATTCTTAAACTACACTATTGTTGCTATATATTAATGACATCTAGTGTGATATTATCCTTTTATTTTCTGTTATTAGTTAAAT
>CAJVQA010002206.1:0-22665 GCA_910591915.1 Cetraspora pellucida
AATAATAATAATATAATAATAATATAATAATAATAATAATAACTAATAATAAAATAATAATAAATCGTTCTATAACAGTAATAAGAACTAATAGATATAATAGAAATAATATATATAATAGATATAATAGAAATGATAGAAATAATAGATCTAATAAAAATATAATATCTGTAATATCTGTAATATCTGTAAGATCTGTAAGATCTGTAAGAAATGTAAGATTTCTAGCACAGTAATTTAAGTCAATTAAAATCAAGTCACATATACTAGAATTAGTGCTTTCATCAAAATCGTCCTGATTTCATGTTTTCGTGATTAGAATAATATGATCTTGTGCTTGTTAGAATCATCTCAGTGAGCTGAATCCAATGGTAGTTGTTTCATCCAAATTGGTTTGGTACATCAAAAGTTATGGTCAAAAATGTATAAAACTCTTAATGTTAACAATATAATAGTGAATAATGTATCTTGTTATATTAATAATGTAATGTATTATAAACTAATAATTATAAATAAATTGATTGTTTTGTTCTTTTTTTTTCTATTTTCAAATCAATCATAAATTCATTTCTTATTAAAGTTAAACAAATAATTTTCATTTTAACAAATGATTTTATCTTTTTAACAGAGTTTTCAAAGAAATGGAATAAAATTAGTTATGATATGACTGTTTGTACATATTAGTTAGTTTATTATTATAATAAATGTCATATACTGTTTTATGCTTTCAAGAAGGATTCATGATTTAAAACAAAGCACTGATTTCTAAATACCCAACTTATTGAAGCTTTATTTTAATTGAATGTCTTATCTTCATGATATTTTGTCCAATGAATGATGTTATGCTTTGGTGATTCTGATTCTAATTTAATTATACTTAAAGCACAATATATGTTAACAACTAACTAAACTCTGATTCCAAATAATGTCTTATTTGAAAATAAAATAAAATGAGTTTCTTTTATCAATTATAAAAAAATTTTTCAAATTATTACTAAAGCTACAGAAATTTATAGAATTGATAAAGTATGTTTAAAAGATAATGATATAGAGTATTTTCATTTTCTTTCTGATAGCCTAGAGGTTATACTCAATATTAGTATAGTTTTACAACAAAAATATGCATTGTTGGAAAATCTGATTAAAAAATATCAATTTACACATTTCCTACTACAACTATATAAACTGATTAATGTTTCAGAAGACTATTCTTCTTAAAATGGTTATAAAAATAATTGCCAATTGAATGTCATTGCCAGAGCTATATTATTGGAACATAGACTAATTAAACTTTGACAAGAAATAGAATATTATAATATAATTCGAGATACAAATGATCTTGTTATCTAAGGTCAATTTCTTATATACTATTCACTAAATAATGATTTATTTAATGATTATGATACAGTATATAATAAGATAAATACACTATGCGATCTTGGATATACAATTATTATATAACTTCTTTGTGATATTTATTCTGTATTTAAGAATTGAATGTTTCTTGTTGGAAATGATATTTTAAAAATAATATCAAAAATAATAAAAGTTCTGAAAAAAAAACATTATTTAATTTATTTAAAGTTAGTATATTTACAAAACATAACTTTATGAGTATAAGAGATTTTTTTCTTAAGGATCGATATTATATTTAAGATCTATATTTAAATACATTCGAGCAACAAATCAATTCAATCTTTTTATTATTAAAAAAGATATTGTAATGACCTTATGATGACAATTTTTCTTTAACTTTCAAGAGATTATGCTATTCAAAAAAATATTTTTAGTCTGAATATTAAATATTTATAATATAAATTCTAATATTATTAGTATTTGTTTTGATTATATTTTACTTTTATAAGTTTTGGTTAATGTGTTTGGCAGCTTAAATAATAGAGTAATAAAGAGATTTTCTATTAATAATGTTAATTATATTAAGAAATTATTTATTATATTTGTAATCTGCAACATATTCTTTAAAAAAGAACATTTATATATTATTCAAATATGTAGTAATGATGAAATTCTTTATTTATTTTTTGATTGTTTTATTTATTTTTTGTTTGAAAAACATATTGAACTTATGATTATTATAACTGAATACTTGCAAGTTAATAATGACAAGATATATACTATAGATAAAAGAAACCCAGATAATAAGATAAAAAAAAAATGAAACAAGATTCTTTATTTGTTTATTTGTAGTAAATATTTATTATATAATATTAAATTTAAAGCATATATTAATTTTATTAATTATTTAAACAGAATTAAAACTATGTTAAAAATCTAATTTATAAAAGAATTTAAGCAAATAAACTAAGAAACATTAAGTTTGATTTTCTTATAAGAAATATAATTTTCTAAAATGATATTTTATATTTAAACTGTTCTAAATTATCATGTTTATATTTAAATGAAATTGTTGGAAATTTATATAGTTCTTTTTTTGCTTGTTCTTATAGTTTTTTTTTATGATCTTGGTAAATATGTGCATCACCAAGAGTCAAGATAAGTTCTTCAGCTTTGAGACCAGTAATATTAGCAATCATATGAGTTAACAATGCATAACTTGTGATATTGAATGGCATACCCAACTCTATATCACCAGATTTTTGATATACATAACATGATAAGCTTTTCTTTTTTGTTTTATTTTTCAGATTGTTAATATAGAATTGAACAAAAACATGATAAGATGGAAGTGTTATTTTTTCTAAATCTTTAAGATTCCAAAAACTAATTATGATTCTTCTATTTGAAGGATCTGTCTTAATTAAATTGATCATATATTCTAATTGATCTACATCTTTACTAGAATAATTAGTTTCACAGTTAATATAGTCTGCATCAGAATGTCTTAGTTGAAACCCATAAATCAGTCTCAGATCATTTTTATTATCTGCATTTTTATTCCAAATATGAATATCCCTTTCTTGTAAATTTTTAATATTTGTACTTCCACTAATGAACCAAAAATGTTTTTCTATAAATCCTCTAAAGAACATCTATTTAGTTGTCAAAAGTAAGATCTTTCTATGTTTCAAACTAAATCTAAATTGAGAAAGAGAAAAGATCAATAAAGTTTCAGTACTAGTTCTATCTTTTCTAACTTTATCATTATCTAAAATATTCTTAATAAAATCTAGATATTGGTACTCTTCATAAATTATATTTGAATTTATCTTAATGATTTAAGAAAGATCTTAATTTATACTTATTTTTGTATCATAATAAAAATAATAAATAAAGTAGTTAAACTTAGTATATAGTATTAGTTTAATCATATCATTTCTTGGAAAACACAATATTGCTATCATTATATTTTATAATGAGTTTGGAAACATATTTCTTAGTAAATATTTATTTAAAGTTCTACTTGGATACTATGATGAACCAGGTAAAAAGATTAATCTTGGTGAAAAAGTTATTACTGGTTTACAAAGAGAAATAAAAGAAAAAACTAATATTTTAATTGGAATTAAGAATTTACAAGAAGCTTTATTATATATAACTTCTGAGACAAGACTTTTATCACAAGAATACAGATTTGTAGAATGTGTACCTGAAGATGATTATTATAAACTAACATATAAAGTTTACATCTACCTATTTTTTAAAAAAGAAAAGGCTGTGTGAACTGAATCTGACAAACATAAAGAATAGAAATTTTATTTAAAAAATGAAGCTTCAAAACTAGAATTAGTATCTTTGATCAGGAAATATTTTAATTATATTTTTCTAAATATCAATACTAGAATTGCTAATAATCAAAAATAAAGCTATTAAGAGTTTATAAATAAATTTTATTAATAATAAATATTATCTATTTAAATCAAGATTATTATAAAGTACTTCAGTATCTATTTCTTTGTTATTTGAATTTTAAATTCTATTATTAGATAATATAGTAAATTTATTATTATATTGTAATATCAGAATTAACAAATTCACTATCTATAATATTATTATTAATAACATTTGAACCAGATAGAACACCATATAAATTTATATCTTGAGTTACTGAGCTTTCTCTAGTTTGAATATTCATCTTAACATCATTTTTATAAATATTATCAAAATATTCATAATTAAAATAATTAATGCTCAAGTTAACTCATCTTTCATCATTATCAGTATTATATAAACTAGATAATATTTTTATTTGTTGAGTGTTATTCTTTTTCAGAATAGCACAATCATTCACATCTTTATTGTTTCTCATATTTAAATTGTTCAGATCGACTACAAGAGCATTTTTGAAAAATTTTTGTAAAAAATTATTATCTTCAGTACTTGCATTATTAATAATAGAATAAGTGTTCTTTCTATATAAGATCATGATAGGTACTGATTTTTTAATAAAATTTTTTTGATTTATAAGGATCCTATCTTTATCAAGAAAAAGTTGTGCATATTTCTTATGATTGAATATTTTTTCATTAGATTGATTTATCATTGTAAAATCATTAATATTATCCAAACATAATAGATCACATTCTTTTAAATTGTAAATGTATAATTGGAATTCATTACAAAAATGTGTGATATTTATTTCATAATTTGTTAAAGATTCGATCATATCCTATTTTTCAGTTTCATTTTTCAGTACAAAAACAGGACTCCTTTGATTTGTTTAAAACATTATTACTAATCCAATCATGAATCAGTTTAAATATCAAAAAATTAGTAGATACCTACTTTGAACTGGTAACTAAAATTTGTAATGATAAGTTTTGATATTATGCATCTTGTTTTAATGCTTTTAATTGTGATGCTTTCATAAAAAGGCTGAGATTCTTCTTCAGTATCTTGTATACACTTTTATCTTTTCCTAATGAATCCAACATTTTCTTATAACTTTCAACTTTTTTTTTGTTAGTATTGTCAAAAGTATCTGATTTTAGTTTCTTTTTTAGAATCATCCTTTTATTTTCATATTCAAAAGAATCAAAATTATCATCATTATCAAAACATGTATTTCTAAAAATTACTGAAATATCATCTCTCATATCATCCTTTATTCTTTTTCTTGAAGTTCTAGTTCTTGAGTCTATTTGTTTATTTAAATTACCAAAAACATAGTTTTTTAATACTATTCTATTTGCATCAGTTACTTTTAATAATTTTCTATTTTTTATATATTCCTCTTTAGTAGGAAGACATTTATTATATACATCATTCAGATTGATATAACTGCATGAACAACTTGGATGTCTTTTACACCTTTTGTACCTTTTAATAGAGTATTCATATCTACATTCAGCACCAGTTTTATACTTTCATTGTGAATTTTTTCTAGTATGTGGATTGTATGTTGGAATAACAAGATGCATATTTATTCTAAGATTTTTTTTTACATTTTTTCATGTTACTCTAACACTAAATTGCATATAACCTTGTAAATGCAGTTTTTGTGTTTCTGAATCTTCTTCAACTATACTAAATAGAATTGTAAATTAGACAATGTTTCTTTCTTTTTATTAAAATCATTTTTACATATAATCTGTGTCTATTTACACTTTCTATCTTGAAGATAACAATTTCAATATGAAACGATATTATTAAAAAAGTTGTAGTATTTTTTTGCATATGTCTTTTTTATACCTTTCATGATTTTTTTTGCAATCATACATCTTCGATTCTTTTAATATTTTAATATCTTCACAAGTTGGATATTAAATTATGAGACATCATGAATAATCATAGCAAGTTTCATATATATTTTCATTGCATCTTTTATGATCATATTTATATAAACAGTCTCTGATATCATAATCTTTATGTGGATTTTTACATGTTAGGTTGAAATAGTAGTACAAACAAAAATGAGCAGTAATAATAAAATCTTGAGACTTTTCATTTATTTTTATTTTGTTATAATCAATAAAATAAAATAAAAAATATCTTTATTTAATAAATTCTTTATAGTATAGTAAAGTGTATAACTAAATATAGAAGTACATATTACAAGCTCTAATTAATTACAATTTTCTTATCTCTAAGATATTTATTTGTATGAGAAAAACACCTAGAATTATTAAAAGACCTTTCTCTATTTAATGGTAAAAGATGACCAGACTTAATAACATATCCTTTTTTAAGAAGACTTTCATTTTTTGTGCAAATTTACTCTACAATAATGTTACAACATTCAGATTATTTTCAACTAGTTTAATAACTTTATTTGTAAATTTCTGCTATCTGATTTTTTTATATAACCTTGACTTTTCTTTTTCAACTATAAGAATTGAGTTTATTAACAATATGTTTCTTGATCATTTTTTCAAAGAACCAGTTTTAGGTCTAATCTAATTTATATCTTCCAGATCCTATTTCAAGAGATCAAAGATCTTATTAAGTAAAAGTTTTATATTTTTTGAACTAAAAGCTAGACCATCTGCATCATTTGAATAAGGATCTTGCCCAACAATAATTATTGATATATTGCTTGGTAGAGTTTTAAAACATCTAAACCTATCATTTTTAGATAGAAGTATTTCAATACCTTTATTTTCTAAATTAATAATTTGCTTTTTAATGTTCAGATAATATTAACTAGTTAATTCATTTTTTAATAAATTTAGCCAATCTGCATGCATCTGATTGAACTCATTCACCAAAAGTAACTTCTTTTCCAGATCTAAATCATCTTAAATCATCTTAACTTTATCTTTATTTGATATTTTTTTAATGTTAACAAAACCATCAAATGTATTATTTTGTTTTGAAAGAACCTTGTTGCTAATCTTCTGTTTCTTATTGGTATCTTTAACTTTTTGTTTCTTTGTATATTTTTGTTTCATAGTTAAACTACTTACTAATCTTATTCAATTTTTATGCTTTATATAAACACAATTTCATGTTGTGTAACAATAAATAATTGTATTATAATAAATAATCAAGTTATGGTACCTTTACTGTCTCATATTTTTATTGAATATGAGTAAACTGAATACTAAATCTACACCTAAAAAGAACCTATTCATGAGCAAATCTTTTCAAAAAGAAGGTGTTCTTAAATTTAAATATACTTTAAATAATAAAAATCTTGTAACAGAAGAACTTTTTGAATATGTTGTAAATAGAAAGTTTCATAACCTTTTTCTTTTCAAGATTATTTTTTCATACACTTCTTACTTGATCATTAGTGAAAAAATCTTGTTTTCACATAAAGATCATGAGTTCTGGGTTGCAAGAGTTGGTGAAATAAAAGTTGAAGATGATGGAGTATTTGAAAAAACAGACTTGATGAATGAAGATTATAAATTTATATTTAGTGAACAGGATTTTAGTGAACCATTCCAAGTTCTTAATGTTGGCAATTATAAGTTTACTGGTGATAAAGGATTTGACATGTTTGTATTCCTTTCATTTAAAAAGAAAAAAAGAGGATTTCTAATTCTTGTTCAATATAAATATCGATCAAGTGAAAATATACAACTCTATGATTCTAATATTATTATACTGGAGAATACAAAACTTTGAATCATTACTTCAACGATTTTAATAACCTCTTATCAAACATAATTTCAAACAATTGTGAAACAAATTACTCAGTTTGATATAGATTGTTTATTGTGAATGATAAAGTAAACATTTTTGAAAAATATCCAAGAACAAAGAATCTAATCTTAATAATTTATAAATCTGAGATAACTGTAGAGACTATAAGAAGTTTTTTTAATCGAATTCATATTTCAAATCAGAGGGTTTTCCAGATTTACAAACAAGAAACTTTCTATTTACCAAGAGAAACTATTGTAAACCAAACAGATAAATCAATTATAACAGCACAAACAGATATAGTTAGTGATGTTTTACATAATATTAATAATGAAATCTGATTAAAAGATAAAAATAAGATTATAGTAATGATGTTAGATACTGTTAAAAAAGTAAACACATGTTTATTAGTTTCAAATCAAGATCAAAGTAATCTATAATATAAAACTGAATTAGATAATCATAGAGATAGATATTTAGCCAAAGTTAGAAATGACAACAATAATGATAATCATATAATAAAAACAATTAAACAAAATAACACATTTGATATAACTGATTTGCAAGAGTCTTTAACTTAAAAATGTAATATTTTAGAAGTTGTAAAATTATTATTAAACTAAATATATTTATTTAATAAAATATAACTTTAAAAAAATAATTAATTACAAATCTTCATAATTTTTTTCTTTAAGTTTAGGTCTCTTATTACTACTTTCAGAGACTTTAGAATTAAGAGAAACTTTTTTAGTTTGATTTGCTAATTTTAATTTTGTAAAAAGTAAAAGTAAATTATTGAGCCCAGTCTCAATCTTTTCAACAACTTCTAATTTAACCATATAATTTCCATTTTGCTTGTTAAATCTTTTGTAATAGTTGTTATACTATTATATAATGAAAATATATTTAAAGCTTCATTTATATATTTTTTGGAGGCACCAAGACTTTTAGCAATATCTGAGTATTTATCAACATTTTTTTGGAACATTTTTAATTCTTTTGTAGTTTCAGAATTTTTGATAATTTTGAGTGAGTTTCTATTAATAAGTTTCTTATAACTGTTATTGATTAGAATATTATTAGAAAAGATAATTATTGTTGTTAATCCTTTAACTACTTTTGTAATATTTTTTTGCAAGTTTTCATCTATAATTATTACTTGGGATTCTGAATGACTTAGCAAACCTTTAATATTTTCTATTAAAGTTAATTTGTTATTATAGAATAGATAATAAAAAGTATTTTTGTAAAGTGATTTAATATGTTTTTTTTTACCATCCAAATAAAGTAATTGATTATATTTAATAATATACTGTTTTTTATCAGAAACTTTTGAATTATTTTCAGCTAGATTAACTTGTTTAAGATAACTAATCATTCTGAAATAATGATCATTACCAGTGTATTTAGAAATATCAATAACTTGACCAGTGATTATATAATGTTTATCTTTATATTCCTTTTCTGAAGTAATATAATTAGTTATTGTAAAAGTGTATTTAATGCTATCTTTTGTGTTATTTTTTTTGTAATGTACCCAAACTTTTATATTTTCAGGTGCAAATTTGAATCTGATGTACAATTTAATAAATTTTAAGAACTTTTGCTCTTTTGAGTTTCTTTTTAGTTGCAGGTTTAGTAATAGACATTTTAAGTATTAGGTGGCAGAGTTTATGAGACCTTTCATTGTGAACTTGGGTTCTTTATATAATGTAAATATTGTGTTATATAATATAAACATATTTATCAGTCAAATTTTATTATATATTTATATTTTTATTTGATAGAGTTTATTAATAGCAGAACAAAGTGAAAAACAAATATGAATACTGTTACTAATAGTGAAATTGTAGCTAAAAAGAAAACTTGGAATTCTAAAAACTATGAAGAAGGTGTTAATATTCTTGCAAATTATTTATTTGGTATTAATAAAAAGAAATCAGATAATGGGTTTCCAGATATTGAATTTACTAATAATTTTGATAATAAAGATATCAAAGTGTTTATAAAAGTAATAAAAAAAATAGGTGAGTTTGGAGAAACAACAAAGATTCAAAATCAGAATCTTGTCAAAGAAGGTTTAATTATTCAATTAGAAGAAAAGACTACTTTTTTTTTTTTTTTTTAATATTAATGGTGAGGCCATGCCTCTATCTTGAAAAGACTACTTTCTTAAATTCAGGTCTTACACATTTTAATAAGTATATTTATCTAGCCTTTAGTAAAAAATATACTGAATAGATGGTATATAAAAAGACAGATGCAAGAATAAATTTGATACTTAAAGAAAATAAAAGATTAAAAGAAAAAAATAAATCTAAAAAAAGAAAGAAAGTAGAGAAAATAATCAGTCATCAGATAAAAATACTAAAAGTAGTGAAAGTGATAATAATACAGATTATAAATCAAAAAAGAAATGTACTAAGAATTCTTTAAAAGATTAATAACCTTAAATTTGTAATAACAAAATATTTAGTTTTTTAAATTATTTAATACTTTGTATAACTTGATTTTATATTGTACAATCATTATTCATAAATAAATAATTTTAATTATAAATATAAAATATGATAATCATCTTGCTTTTATTTAACTTTGATCATAAAATATAAGCATTTTAAATACTATCCCAACAAGACATGAATTGTTACATTTTAGGTATTCAGAACTTGAAGATAATTTAGGATTAAACTCTAGTAATATGTACACTATTGGAGAGATCCTTAATGATACAAACCTAGTTACTGAATTGTATATCCTAAGAGCACAAGTTACTAACAAATCATATAGAACCTCAACATGGGTCTGATTTACCAATTTTGAGATGTTCTTTGATATTCTTATTTTATTTTCATACCCAAATCCTGATACATATTGTGATATCTTAATTCAAACAATAAGCAGAACAAATGTAAAGCATTCAAATAGTTTCTGGATATCTATAATTAGTTTTGTAAAAGATTTTATCAGAGTCAAACATAATGATAGTAACAAGTATTTACAGATATGATTTATAGATCATAATAAATAAAAAGCAGTTATTAAAGCAATGTGACAAGAAAGATTCAATTTATACAAGATTTATGAAGATTCTACAAGTAGAAAATATGGCCAATTCATCTCATGAAGCAAAATAAATGTGGATAGAAAAGAAGATTATTTTTATGTCTTAGAATTCTTTAAACTCAGAGATGAAACAAGAGTTCTTTTATTTAATAAATATGAAAACTGTCTAGATTACAAAAAGAATATTATATTTTTTGAAGATGAATTCTTCTGTAATGAGATAATATATGCATTTGATCTTGAAACAATATTTCTGCAAAACTTTAATCCAAAAATAAAAAATAAAAATATGATAGGTTGTGGTAACACTCTATTTGATTGAGCATACATGAATGTGAATATGTTTATTCAAGGTAATAATCCAATATTATTAGCAGTATTCTGTTTACTAAATGTTGAAGATGATACATTATTTTAATACAAATCTGATGAATAAATCAAGAATTAATTATAAAATATAGTTAATAATATAACCAAATTCCAAAAAGTTAATTCTGAAACTGTCAAAAGTAAAGTAAACTTCACTAATAAAACATATCAGGAAATAGTTAATAATGAACATAAAGTTATTCATACACTTATCAATAAGATGGATGTTCCAATCAAATTTTCTATCTATGTGTTTAAAGTTAAAAATGAATATAATTTCTATTGAGTATTTGCAAAAATACAATACATCTGTTCACATGTATTCATTGGACACAATTCTAATAGATTTGATATGCCTTTTATTATGAGAAGGTTAGAATTTCTTGAAAATGATATGATTAAAGAATTTTGCTATTTAGCAACAAAAAAAAGGTTGAGCTATAGTAAAATATTTAAATACAAAGTGATTTGAAGAGAAATGATTACAATAGCACAAGGTAAAGATCTTGTTGATTACATATATATAAAATTTGAAGGCATACTGTTTTGGAATTTAATATTAATATTCCAACATGCATCTTTTGGCAAATTAAGCAGTCTTAACTACATGCTAGATAAATTAGAAATCCCTTCAAAGATCAGTTTGAGTTACAAACATATTAATGAGATTGTTACTCTAGCAATTGAGATTAAAAGAATTAAAGATAAAATTATATTATTAAATAAAAATACGATGGACTATTATGATAGATTAGAACAGATTGAATTAAAGAGAAATATACTAATTAACAATCTCAATGCCCATGAAAGTGTGAAAAAACTCTGTACTAACATTTTTGAATATTGTTTCTATGATTCTTAAGGAGTACTCTTAAGTATTATAAAGATGCAAACACTTGTCTTATATAGATTAGATGCAACTATATATAATTGTAAATATAGTCATCTATTTTGTAGAGAAAAAACAAATATTCTAAACTGCTTTATAGCAATGAATTACAATAAAAGTTGTTATGATCAGCCAGTTTCATATAGAAAGAAAGATAAAGTGACATTCCAAGATGCACAAGTATTAAAAACAAAAACTAAATATTACATAGATCCAGTATATATTTTAGACTTTGCAGACCTGTACCTATCTATAATGTGACAATACAATATGGGCTCTGATACATTATGACTTGACAAACTAAATGTTAAATATCATATAATACATTTAACTGATGCTAATACTGGCACTAAAATAGATGTATACTTTATTCATGAGGATGTTCAAAAAAGCATTATCAGAAAGATACTCAATAATTTGATAAAAAAAAGAAAAGAAGCCAAGAAAGAACATGATAAATACATCAACAATAATAAGATCATGTATAACATCTTAGAACAAAAACAACTTGCATACAAGATGTCTGCAAATGTGATTTATGGTGGCCTAGATTCAGAGTACCTTAGTATTGCAGTTCCTATAATAACACAATATATAACATGCACTGTACAAAACCTTATCATAAACCTTAAAGACTTTATACAGTCTTATTACACAGATTAGTTTAGCAGTAAACCACAGGATAAAAATAGTGATGAAATAAGTAAGGTTATTTATAGTGATACTGACTCATGCCTTGTATTACTCTTTAGACAAATATTACAAGAGATAATAAAAAAATATTATAATTATTTTACTAATGATACCTTATTTGTTAAAACTCATGAAGAGTATTTCTTCAAGATGTATGATGAATTAATCAAGAAAGGTAGCAAACAATCTAGTAAAGGTTTTTGAACAGATGTCATACTCAAAGTTATTTAATTACAAAGAAAAACTAGAATTCATCTTATCAAAGAAGTTTAAACATTTTGATGAGTTTTTCAACTTCTTTATTAATAGTTGAAATAATAAAAACAATTGGTTAAAAACATGTTTAAGATATTCTATACACAAAATTACAAGTTTCATAAATAAAAAGATAGATTCAAAAGATTTACATTATTAAAGATAGTATAAAGGTAAACTCATAAGAAATCTCAACTTCAAGCATAATTGAAAAGATGAAACATGATCTGTTTAAAAATGGCAGCTACAATATTGTAAAAAGCAAACTCATATTATATGAAAACAAAGCATTAGGTATAAAGCATTATTTTCCAAATGAAATTAATTAAAAAGAAAAAACATCTTTTGAACTGGTTGATGAAGATTTTTATTACAAGAATTTGAGATTAAATTACAGAGGCAGAGCTGAAAAAAAGGCAACCAAAGTGTGAAACAATAGTTAATAAACTGGAACAAGAAGGAAAATCAGTTCCTAATAGTCAAGTTAATATTATTGTGAAGTACCTACTTGGTAAATGAAGTGTTGGTGAGGAAATGTTATTAACAAAAGAATATGGCCCTAAAAAAGATACTATTAATACATTATACTATATTAAGAAATTCATTCCATTTATCAAATAGAGCATAAATCTTGAAGAGGATGAAGCCAAAAACTTTCTGTTCAAATGTTACAATGAGATCACAAGAACTTCAAATAAAAAATGAGAATTAGATGAAGATGATGAAGGATTTCAAATCAATTCTTACTAGGACCAAGCAAACAACTGAACCAAAAAAAGAAAAAAACTTAACAATAATAATAAAACTGCAGTTTAATCAAAAATAACAGACTTCTTAAACAATAATTAAAATTTGATAGATATTTTATTTGAAAAAAAATAATAAATAAATAAAATACAAAATTATTTTTTAAGTAAATCTTTTATTTCTTTCTGTCTATTCTATAAAAGATTTTCAAAACTATTTAGTAGTGCTTTTTTAAAACACATTTATCTATTTTTGTTACATCTACAAGAGCATCTAATAGATATGAAATTTTTTTTCTTCTATTCATTATTACTTTTCTACAAATATTAAAATCGAAATTTATTTCCTTTTCAATCATCCTTTTAATTAATGTTTTTAAGTCATAAGAAACAATAGAATAATCTAAAAATTTAAGAGTAAGTTTATAACTTAAATTATCTAATTTCAAACCATCAAAATGACCTTTAAGAAAGCTTAATACAATATCTATTGGTTTCATCTTGAAAATAATAACACCTCTTGAGTATTAAAACTATTATATTTTTTGATTGAATATTGTAAAGCTTTTAATAATATTATTCTACTATCTTTGAATAATGAAGAAATGTATCTTTTGAAAAAAACTACTTTAGATTGTTCTAGAGCCATCAAAGTAACTTCAGCATTAGCTTTAAATCCATTATTCTCCATTTTTGTAAATGCTAATCTATGCAGCATTTTATCTGACACAGTATTTATAATTGTTTTAAACAACTCAATTTTCAACTCTTCTTTATTATATTTAGAAATAACTTTTAAAACATTTAGATTTTCTCTATTTATAAACAAAGGAATAAATGACTTAATAATATCATCATCAGTTGAAATTATATATTCAATATTTAGTTTTTGACAAATAAATTTGAAAACAACACTATGCCTATTTTCTAAGATCACTTTAATAATTAGTTCTAATTCATATATTGTAATATTAGTAGGTTTATATCTAATAAATTCATTAAAAATAGTTTCTTTATTATTCTTAAAAATCATGCATGTGAATCTAAAATATGTAAGAAAATACTATTCTCCAAAAATATTTTGTAATAGCTTTCTTCCAAAAAGAGCACCAGTCATAATCATATTAAAATGTTTGTTTAAGAAACATATTATCCTTCAAATTTCAAAATCATTATCAATTATCATTTATAAAATTTTAAGTAGATATGAAAGATAATTCATTTTATTGAATTAAAAATAAAAATGATTCAACTACATAATTAAATATAAGAAAATGTTGTTTACAGAATCCAAATATAGAAATTCCAAATTATGTATAACTTAAACCTTTATATAACCTTCATTTTTATAACTATCTATCATTACTTGTATCAAGAATTTTGAAACTAATAAATATGTCTGATACTGAAAATTTTTATATTGTATCATCTAGTTACAATTTTAACAACTATACAAATTATAATAATAGGAACTCAAAACAAAAATACAGATACTATATTAATACAAGAACTGGTAAAAAAGTATTTTCATTTACTAAAGAAGGGAATAGTCTTTATGAATATATTGAAGCCTGTAAATTGCAAAAAAAACAAAAAAACTATGAAAATGAAATAAAGGCAATAATCAATTACTTTCAAACAAAATGTAATAAACATATTGATAATGAAGATGTTGTCTATGTTTATCTTATTGTTTGCCAAGATAAAAAATACTGTGAAATGTTTTCTTTTGTTAAAATTCGTAAATCAGATGAAACAGATAATGAAAAATTCACACATGATATTGTGCCTATCACTTTTAGTAGAATAAATGAAAAAGATGCTAATTCTGTTGATATACTATCCAAAGTACTTCTTATGACATTAACTGTATTTTATGATACTTTGAAATTGATTGCAAATGAACCAGTTTTGGAAAGATACAAAGAAAAAAAATGCTACTGGGTTCATATCAAACATGAAATGTCAGCAGTTTATTTTACATGAGAATTAAACTTTATGGAATTCTTTAATTACAATAGCAAGAATAGCAGAAAATTAAAATATACTGACACTATTAAAAAGACTAATAAACAGCTTAAATTGTTAGATAGTTTTGTAAAAGAAGATGTAGATTTCTACAACAAAAAAAATTATATTGATAATAATATATTAAAAATTTTTGATATAGTGCTCCAAGTCACTTCTCATCAAAAATTATATATTTTTTAAAAATCTATAAAATCTTAAGTTTTAAATATTTTTTAAAAATGTAACCAATAAAAACTATTGTTTTTCATTAGTTCTATCCAAATTATCAGTTAGAATTTTTTTAAAAGTTTATAGTTTAAAGTTATTAGCAGTTAAAATTTGGAAAATTTGTACAATTTACTATGTAATATATAAAATTGGCACTATATTACTATATATAATCTGCACAAAATTGGTGCGTCATATTAATCACATATATTGATCTACATAAAATTGGCATGAAAGAAAATAAATAAGTCATTTTAAATTATTAAAAACCCAACCCAATAGCATTAGCATTAATTAGACTAGTCTAAATATCTTTAGCTCTATAAGTATACATTATTGAGAAAAATTTGTGAATAATGGCAATTTGGCTGACAAATGATTGTCTGACATGTGCTGCTTCATGGCACTTAGCCAATCATTTGTCTGGTTGAGCCGAATTGCCATTATTCACAAATTTGTTCAATAATAGTATTATTCGACAATTTATTAGTAAGGAGTCACTTGCTGATTTTTTTTTTTTGAATATTGGAAAACTATAATTATATCGTAATACATGAAAAAAAAATAACAGTAAGTTTTTCATGATCATATGAGTTTGTCAGATAATTATTATTCTTTTCTTACATATTAATATAGAGATTTTCTTTTATATTTGATTAAAATTTTATAAGTACTTTCTTGCATTTAATTGTCTAGGTACGTATGTATATACTATGCCTGCAGTATATTAGATGCCAATAACTTGAATTTCGATTATTGGAATGTTTCAAATATTATTGACCAATCATAAGCTTATGTGTATATCAGTTAGATCAATTAACTTTATGCAGAGTCTATTATACTATTGCATAATCGTATTACTAAATCAGTAACAATGCATTAAAAATATATCATTAATTTGAAGTTTAATATAGTAAACATATGTATAAGATTTATTCAAGAATAAATTAATAAATAAAGTGAATAAGTTAACAAAATACAAACCTTATTGTAAAAGTAGCAGGTTATGGTTCGAGATATAATGAGAAAGTAAGAAAGAAGGTGTTAAGGTGGAGAGAATAGTAATGAAATTGAATAAAAGATGAAGAAAAATCTTAACTAATGCTGTGTAGATATAAAAAACTCGAAATTGCACCAAAACCAAGTTGGATTGTATGTGGAATATCAGCTGTATGACAAGAAAGAATCTGGGCATAAAGTAAAGCCCTCTTATACTTGAACTGTATTATGCCAATAACAACAATTGAACTCGACTCCTCTAAGCAAGAAAAAAAAAGTTTAAATTAATCAATTAGTAATTTGACACATTCAAAAGATCAGTAAAACAAGACTTTAAAAGTAATACTTATCCATATAATAATATAAGGTTCTAGCTTAACTAAACCTGTTTATCATGACAATTATATACATATTAAGTGTTCATTGTAAAAAAATTTTTATGTGAAGCTAATCTAACAAGACTAATTTAATGTATTAGAACAATTACAATAACTTTAAAATCGCAAATTACAAAAACTTTTTGAGACAGTGTTTTAAACACTAATACACAAACCTGATTGAGTTTACTTCATAATGATAAGTTAATTCAGCTGTGATAACGGCTTGTTTCAGTTGTTTCAGTTAAATCTGATAAGGTAAAATATTAATTATAAGTTTCCTTTACTCTATTTAATTATTATAATACTAATGCTAAAACTTTCTTGAAAAATTGATCCAAATTATAAATATACTTAATACAATTTTTAAACAAAAAGAAGCATAAATAAAATTTGAATATATTTTTATTAATGATAACATATATCAAAAACTTATATAAAGAGATACTTTTTGCTGAAATTATATTCTAAACTACTTGACTTCACGATACTATTTTATTTCATATCATATTTATAAATTTTGACAATGCAAAAGACAAAATATAAAAATGCTGCAAAGAATCATATACGTACACAAAGTAGAGATAGTAGTGGAAAATTTTCAAAACCTGCAGGTACAGAAAGTAGTGATTCAGAATATAGCGATCTAGAATATAGTGATCCAGAACTTTTGGTTTATGAATCTGAGAACAATAATGAGAAATACTTTAATAATGAAGAGACGGAACTTGATGATGAAGAAGCTAAGCAGTTAATTTATAAAAATAATTCTTTTTATAATCTTCAATAGGATAATAAGGCATCTGGTGGTCGGTTATCATATTATTCTGGAAGTTCAAAACATACTCAGCAATGCAAAAATAAAGGATTATGGGAGGCAGCACAAGGATCAATGAGCTTGGACAATTTTTTTAAACCAGTAAAAAAATTAGAAGTTAAATATGAGATGTTAGATTCAGACGTAAGTAATTCAGATATAGAAAATAACAGTTCCATTTCAGAGCAAATAAATAAATTAAAGAATAAACTTAAAGATGTGAAAAATATGAATGCTTATGAATATCTTCACTTTCTGGCTGTGCATAAATATCTTACTGCAATCTTCAACCATGAAGAGTCACATTCTCGCATAAAACTAAGTCTTGAAATATCACAACAAGTCTTTCAACGTGGTCCATGAATGGCACGTTGCATTTGTGAGTGGTCAAAAAATTGGATTGCAACAGAAACTTTATCTGTCTCTAAGCAAGAACAACAAAAATACATATCAACTCTTATTGATGATGAGGATGTGCAAAGTTCTTGTTTGCGTTTTATCTGTACTATAGGAGAAAGATTAACTGCTGATAAATTTCAAAACTATGTTCAGAACAATATCTTACCTAATGTTACTAGCTCTCACACTTCAATTTCATTAGAAACAGCTCGAATTTGGCTTCATCGTCTTGGTCTCATATATCAATGACATCAACAAGGTATTTATTACGATGGCTATGAATGCCTTGATGTTGTACAATACCATGCTGTATTTCTTGAAAAAATGAAAGATCTTGAAGCTTTAATGCTACAATTTGTTGATGACAATATGGAAACAGTCATTAACTCTGAAATAAGTGAAGAAAAACAAGTTTATATTCTTGTCACTCATGATGAATGTATATTCTATACTAATGATGGTCGTCCTTCAGTATGGGCTTCTCTTGGTATGCTGCCACTACGTAAAAAAGAAAAGGGTAAAGCACTTATGGTTTCAGAATTTTTAACTGAGACCCATGGTCATCTTACAATTACACCTGCAGAAATAAATGAATTAAATCTGTCGCCAACATTCCCACAAGAAGCTCATGTTATTGTTAAATCTGGAAAAAACGATGATGGCTGGTGGAATGCTTTTGACATGTTTATGCAAGTATCCAATAAAGCATTCCCATTTTTGAAGCAACACATCCAAACTGTATTGGTGTTTTTGCATTTAATAATAGCACCAATCATAGTGCTCTCGCAAGTGATACACTATGTGCTAAAAATATGAATCTTTTTCCTAGTAGTAAACAGTCAAGATTACATGACAGCTGGTTTATTAATGAACAAGGTAAACAAGTTACTCAGCCAATGATTTTTTCCAATGATCTTCCTCTTGATAATGATAATTATATATTTTGTGATCAGTCAAAGGGTATTCAACAAGTACTTCGTAAGCATAAGCTATGGCCTAGTAGTGGTCTTAAATTAAAATGTAATAAGAACTATTGTGATCCAAGTGTACTTAATTGTTATGCATGTCACCTTTTGTCTGCACAGTCTGATTTTACTATGCAAAAATCAGCATTAGAGGAACTTATTGTTGAACGAGAACATATTTGTGTATTTTATCTGAAGTTTCACTGTGAGTTAAATTTCATTGAACGATACTGGGGTGCCATAAAACGTTATGCTCGTGAGCATTGCGATTATTCTTGGGCTAGATTATAGGTTACTGTACCTGAAGCACTTGATTCAGTATTACTTACAACTATACGTTATTTTGCATGAAAAGCATGGTGTTATATGGATGCTTATGGATGTAAACTTACTGGCCGGGTAGCAGAATATGCTGTATGTAAGTATCGTTCTCATAGACTTATACCTAATGATATTGATTTAGAGTTGTGCTAATAGTTTGTATCAAAGAATAGGAATTACCTATTATTTGTATAAGTAATATAAAAAAAAAAAAAAATCATTTTTATTATATTGTATTTGAAGTAAAACATAAAATCTAAGAATATTATATATGTTAGTATAAGTATGTTATAGACCCAGGTTTCCTAAGTCTATTGTTATAAAGGTTATTATTGTCAGATGATTTATACAATAAATTTTATTTATTTAACAAGTTTAAAAGTTATACAGAAGTTAGATTAATAGGCAGTAATCTTAAGATGTATAGAATGACTCAAAATACAACTAATAATGAATATTTGATAGTATTTCAATATGCAAACAGAGGAAGTCTTTATAAGTTCCTATATAATAAAGGACTTGACAGTGTTTAATTTAAAAATTACGATCAATAATTGTGATGCTAACTAAAGGTTTTATCACCATTATGTACCATATCTTACTATTAGTTACCCGATATGTTACAGTTATTGGTAATTACCTGTTATTTATTTATTCGACCTATGCAATATTAAGTAAATATATATCAAATAAACTTTTCAGTTTCTTATTCATTGTTTATTGCAAGCATATAAAGTTTATCTGTCTTGATATCATACTATCATACCTTTAAAAAATTATCTACCTTTCTAGTTCTTTCTGCCTGTATTTTAGTGTCAAAGAGTTAAGCAATCACCGTAGTGACTGCTATCTACCTCAGACTACTCTAACTTTATTTTTAGGCCTTGCTCAGCACAACATACCTTCGGATACACATATACAAGATATTCTTTGTAGGTTTATACTTAAATGATATTTTTTACTTTCTTAATTTTCTAGTCAAAAAGACTGTTGGATTCTTTATTTACATTTTACTATTTATGCCATTCAAACATTTGCATATTTCGTATTACACTTTAACTATTTATTTGTTATTAATTAATTAAACTTTTAATTGTTCCCCAACTAATCATCATATTCATGCATTCGATTATGCCCCAATGCTAATTTCCTACCACGACTTTGATCGATCATATGATCGATCACATGAGTCGTTTGATTCATATTTTTGTTTAATCTTTACAATCATTGACACACTTAACATTTCTTTATATATTTGCATACCTCTCACTAGGTATAAGGGCTCTTCGAAAGCTATGCAACATTTTAGACAATAGAATCTTCCGGATTTGTTTTCAAAATTTTATATCTAGTCAAATCCAAATTTGGCGTATCTTGTTATATCTAGCTAAATTTGGTGCACCTTGAATATATATAGCTAAATTTGGCGTACCTTGATAAGAAGTGACTTGGAGCACTATAAGTATTCTGTTTCAGACCCTGACTGGTTAAAGAAATTCAAAGAAACACCAAAATTTGAATCTAAACTACTGATTGGAACTAATCTTTCTTCTTTAATTAATTGTAAAAAATGTAAAATTATTAAAAAAGATGTACTGAATAATAAATCTAAAAAAAGCAAAAAAAAATAGTTTTAGATTATATTTTATATGTTCTTAATATATTTTAAATAAAGTTATATTTTATTGGTCAATTATATTAAGTTCAATTTTGTAAATATCTATTTAAATGCTGCATTTGTATTTTTTTTGTCTAAACCTATTGTATTAATAATGTTGTTTGTAAATATTACTACTAATAATTATAATGAAATTACTGTTAAATTTTATCTTTCTTTGATAAAAATATCTGAATTATTAGAACTACTTATAACTGATTATGCTTCTAATCCTAACAAGAAAAAATCAACAAATTCTTTTATATTCTTTTACATGAATGTTAAGCAACTTATAAGGACTAAAAAAAAGAAACTAAATATGCATACACTATCTACTATTTCTAGTATCTTATAGAAACAACTTGATGAAAAAGTAAAAAAAAATATAAACAGATTTCTTTAAATATTAAAAAAAGAACATTTATAAAATAAGAATTTAAATATTCATAATATAGATTTTGTAATGTTTGAAGAAACTTCACAACAACCAGAACTACAAATTTTGCAAGATCAATATCACAATCAAATCTATAATGTTTTATATTTTAATTATTCACAAAACATATATTAAATTTTTTTTTTTAAATAAAAATATTGTTTTATTGATAAGATAAAAAATACAATAAGATTATAAAATAAAATTAATCTTGTTTTTGAATATAGTATATTTCAACTACATCTACATTCTATTTTCCTGCTGCAAAAACAAAATCATATAATCTAACATTATATCTTCAAGAATAACCATCCAGAATCAGATATTTGTAACCAAAAACTACTTCTTTATCACAGTTACTATCAATATATAATTTAGTATTATTTTGTATAGATTTAGCAACTTGATATGTTCCTGTTTCTTGAGTACTTATTTTGAACAAAAAACTATTTTCTATTTGCATTGTATTATTAATCCAATAATTATCATTGTAGCCTCCAAGTATATGCCCAGCTTTACACCCTTTACTAATAATTAACAGAGAGCATTTTTCTTTACAAACATTAAATATATTTTCACTAGTTAATTTACAATCAATTTTTGATAAAGAAAATATCAGTTTTATGTGAAATGAACATCCAAACATATTTTTTAAAACAGGTATATTATAGGTTTTTAATATCTTTGATACATGATTTATATTTGAGTATCTTATCTAATTTATCTCATATTTTGAAAAATAATTAGGATCAAGCTTTTTACATAACACATCTTCTAAAATATATTTACCCTCATCTATACACTACATCAAATTGTTCTTGCTGTTCACATACTGAAGACCTTCTTCACTTATTTCTTTGTTCAAAAAATGAAACTGACATCCTCCAATTACTCAACAACCTTATACATGAAACTCTTTTTTCCCTACA